>JBBDGP010000411.1:2750000-3034195 GCA_037952835.1 Lithobates septentrionalis
ACAAAATGACAAACATTTGGCAGATAAAACAATACACACATACATTATAGTGCCAAAAGTATTGAGACACCTGCCTTTACACGCACATTAATTTTAATAGCGTCTCAGTCCGTAGGGTTCAATATTGAGTTGGCCCACCCTTTGCAGCTATAACAGCTTCAACTCTTCTTGGAAGGCTGTCCACAAGGTTTAGGAGTGTGTCTATGGGAATGTTTGACTATTCTTCCAGAAGCACATTTGTGAGGTCAGGCACTGATATTGGACGAGAAGGCCTGGCTCACAGTCTCCACTCCAATTCATCCCAAAGGTGTTCTATCGGGTCAAGGTCAGGACTCTGTAGGACTGTGCAGGCGGTGATCTTTGCCGGATGCACTTTGTGGCTGCACCTACCAGCTGAATCTGATTCCTGTCCTAATCACCAGTGTAAATGTAGCCTAATGTCTTTACCAATGTTGGAAGCCCTTTTCGATCCCTGAGATTTTCCAGCCATTTAAACATGTATGTACAAGTTCATTAGGAGGATGGAAGGAAGGTATTATCTGCATATAGTCTTATTCGGTTTGTGGGACGATTCACACAGTGGGTTTCTGACAAAAGAAGGGAAACCTATAATAAAGTTCACGAAGAGAAAAAAGGTGTTAAAGATTTCTATACACCTTTCTAGCATTTATTCCTAAAGACTAACCCATAGGTTGGATTACATTTTTGTGCAGTACATGTGTGAAGAAATCATTGTTCTGTGAGAGAGCTGCCATAAAAGAACATTTGAAATCTGTGTCTTTTTCCTGCCATTTTACTCTGCTGAACATCTGAGTGTAATTGCCAAAGACAATGCAGCTTCCTGCTGTTGCCAGTTGGCCTGCAAGATAGTTCTCTGGAAAATGTTGTTGATGGCTCTCAGAGCTAAAAATGATTTGGAGATATATATATATATATATATATATATATATATATATATATATATATATATATATATATATATATATATATATATATATATATAGCAAGATTTAGCTAACTCCCAGCATGCCGGTCCAGCCACTCATTCGTTTTTGTTTTCAACAGATTTGCCTATATTTTCTTTTAAGATGTTTGCAATCCACTGTTGGGAACTAAAATGGTTGTATCTCTCAACCATAATGTATGTGGTATGGGTAGGGGGCAGGAGACCCTGCTAGTGCAACCTCATCAGTAGGAGAATTTTAGCGATGGGGTCAGATTTTGTAACCTACCTCATTAACAGTTTCACCTGACAGCAAGTTCAGGTGCTCCCATGGGTTGTCGCAGCACCTGGACCTAAATGGGGTGGCTGTCATCTGTTTAAGTCTCTTTCACACTGGCAGAGTCTGCCAGGGGATCCGCTTGTTTAGCAACGGAATGAGCGATTGCAAACAAATGTTTTATCATAAGTTAAACTATCAAATAACACAAGACACTTATTATTCTGTGCTTTGCCATCAACTAAATATATCAGTCAAAAATACTCGTCATAAAAAACAGTTGACTAAAAAAAAATGTATTTGATCTTTATTGTTTATCTGACATATCCACTAGAGGTGCGCATCTTCACTGGTCTCACGCGTCGATTATGATTATGCTGTCAACGCTTCGATTTGATACCACGATGCATCTTGATTACTGCCCATGGTTTTCATAAAAAAAAATTAAGCAATCAGAATCGTTCAAGGCTCCTTCCCCTCCCCCCAAATCCTCAGCTGTGGTATAGCAAGCCTGGTTTAGAATGGAGGGAATGCAGGACCTCATAGTCCCCACAGTTGCAGTGTGTTGGGCCTTGGTCAGAACAGAGGAGAAATGCTGGGCCTTGTGGTCTTCCCAGTTGTAGTATAGCTTTAGCAGGCCCTGGTCAGGAAAGGCTGAGCCTTATAACCCCCCCCCCCAGTTGCAGTGTAGTAGGCCCTGATTAGGAGAGGATTACTGGGACCTGTAGTCCCCCCCCCCCCCCCCCAGTTGTGGAGTAGGCCCTAGTAAGGACAGAATAGGAGTGCTGGGACCTGTAGTCCCCCAGTTGCAGTGTAGTTAGTCCCGTGTAAGGACAGAAAAGGCATTCTGGGACCTGTAGTCCACCCAGTTGCAGTGTAGTAGGCCCTAGTAAGGACAGGAAAGGAATGCTGGGACCTGTAGTCCTCCCCCCAGTTGCAGTGTAGAAGGCCTTGGTTAGGAAAGAGGGAATGCTGGGACCTGTAGTCCCCCAGTTGCAGTGAGGTAGGCCCCGGTAAGGACAGAAAAGGAATGTGGGGCCTTGTAGTCCCCCCAGTCGCAGTGTAGCAGGCCCTTGTCAGGAGAGGAGGGATGTTGGGACATGTAGTCCCCTCAGTTATAGTGTAGCAGGACCTGGTGAGGACACAGGGATGCTGGGCATTGTAGTGCCCCTTGATGTAGTGTAGCAGGTCCTGGTGAGTAGAAATGCTAGACCTTGTAGCTTCCCCAGTTATAGTGTGGCAGGACCTGATGAGGACACAATTGGGGAATGCTGGAACCTGTAGTTCCCCTAGATGTAGTGTAGCAGGCCTTGGTAAGTAGGAATGCTGGGCCTTGTAATGCAACGACTTAAGGAAGCAGAGCTGCAGCCAGTTGTGGATGAAGTAGCAGTACGTAGGTGTAGATGAAGTAGGGCTCGGATAGATCCCGACTCTCGGGTAATGAGCCTCATGATGTCGGGCATTTGGAGCTCGGAATCGTAGTGGATGCCATGCATGGTACAGGCAGGGAGCATGGCCGATAGGGCCTCCTCGAGTAGTCCATTGGGGGCAGCAATCCATGTGCCTGTTGTGGGGGACAGTTTGCTTTGCAGGTCCTTGAGGTGCCAGAGGTCAGCCCGGATGAGCTGGCAGGGAGGTGGGTGATGGCGGCGGTGACCCTCGGACGACGTTCCCAACTGGTGTGTCATCCTGACCTTCCTCCTCTTCCTCTCCGCCATCCTCTTGCTGCTGCTTCCCCGTCAGGGCCAGGCCGGCCCTGGGGTAATGGGGGGAGCACTCCAGGCCCAGTCAGTCGGAGTGTTCTTGCAAGATTGCATCTGCTGCTGGCAGGGTGTCTGTTCAGCATGTATTTTGCTTGCCGCATGGTGCCCAAAGGGGATGGGTAGCCTGTGCCCCGAGAGGTATGGGGCCCTGACAGCCTGGGGGCCCCGGATCAGAAGAGGGGCCCCGGATCAGAAGAGGGGCCCAGGCAGTACTCTTAGGGCCCTAATGTGTCCCGCTGGGGTGACGTCATTGTGCAATCGTGATGCAGCTGGTCTCTGCATCGATACAGAATCGTTTAAGGCTACATCGCGATGCATCGATGTGCTGATTATTTTCAACACCCCTAATACTCACAGGTATTTGCTTGTTTTGAAGCAACAGTAAACATTTTCAGTGGTTGATAAATGTGGCAAAAACGAAATCCGTCAAACAGGAGGCTATTGGGTTTACAGTCAGTTCAGATTGTTTAGTTTAGTTGCATCGAAAGACCATACTAATACATGTGTGGCCAGCATGAGAGGTGTGCCTAGGCTGCCCTGAAATAAATGAGGACCTGTGATCTTCACAGACACGTGTATGAAGAACCAACTTTAGAGGTATCTTATTCTGTCAGTGAATCTTCAATAATCTGTGTTCCCACAGCGAACACAAAGGAGGTTTTATATATTTATATATATATATATATATATATATATATATATATATTTTGGATTTCCTATTTAGAGCTTTTGAAACCTGCATTCATACAGTATACAGTTTTCTTCAGCCGCATGTGTAAACACATTTTTACAAAATAACCCCCCCCCCCCCCCCCCAAAAAAAAAAATCAACATTTTTAAGTAAGTTTACGATTTTGTGTTTGGCCTCATTCATAGCCGTCTTGGGACGCAGGTTGAACACCCCTACAGTAACACATTGCCATGCATCTGCACATGCTCTGTGCTATGCTTCGTATCCATTAGCCCAAATCTTTTATTATTGTAATAACTTTACAGCTGTTATTTCCAATAAAGCTATGTTTCTAGTACCTAAGACCTTTTAATATATTCACGCAAAACAAATGTGCTGATATAATCTTTTTACCATTTTTCTTTTCTTTGTCTTAAAGCTGTGACGGGATCATCAAGGGTCTTGCCGTTTAACATTTCTGTTTCCTGATGTGTTAGATACAAGGTTTTCTACTTGGAGTAATATCACAAGAAAAGTACAACATCTCTTTAGATCTCTGTAGGCCAATGCATGACTAGTCTGTGTAGATGAGCAGGAAACCTGTACATGTAAATAGGATGCTAGGGACGCTGTATTTCATAGAAACCAGAAAAGCATCCCAGCCCCTCTTCTCCTTTCCCTACAGTATTTTTCCCTGTGCTTCCAGACATTTTGATAAATACTTGTGCTGCATAAAAATGATTGCAGCTGGAAAAGAATCTGCCAGATTTGAAGAGTAACATTCTAGCTAGTTCTTGTCACCTAGGTGCACCTTTTTCTGAAAGTTTTTTTGCTGCTGCAGCTCATTTTTGTCCTGGAGCTTCGTCGTCTACATAATTTTGCCCACACTTTCAGATGTAGGATTATTTGAGGAGAGACCTGTGAAACCTCACACCGGATCCTGAATAATGTTCATTTATAAGCCTGCTGCTGCAGCGTTTCTTTCCTCTTAATAAAAGGGGGCTTAGTCCACACCCTGCAGGAGATTTCTTACATAAACAGGAGAGTAAAAATTTCCTTGGTGTGTGCTTTTTAAGGACAATGATGAAAGTGCGAAGCTAAGCAAAGAAAGTCAACTAACCACAAAGTTTTTAGTGTATGTCTAGACTTCTGCTCATAATCCAGCCATTGACTCTTTTAAAAAACAGAATAGATCAGTCGATAGAAGGATTACCATATATTTACATGCTCTCTGGTGTGAAGGCATCTGACAGGGCAACAGTTTGTCTAGGCTTAACTACAGCATGCAAACATACCCGTTATCAGTAAAACACCTACTTATTCTGCTTGTCACCTACATTAAAGAGGAGTTCCACCCAGGGGGGCCGTCAAAAAAAAAAAAAAAATTAAAAGTCAGCAGCTACAAATACTGCAGCTGCTGACTTTTAATTGGACACTTACCTGTACCTGGGTCCAGCGATGCGGGGGATCGAAGCCCCGCTCGTCCCCCCCCTCCGCTCGTCGGCGCCGGCATTTCAACTGTGGGCGCCGGGCTGTGGCTTCACAGCCTGGCACTCACTGCGCATGCGCGAGCGGCGCCGCGCGCCGTGATTGGCCGCTCAATCACCTGGGACCTGTAATGGGTCCCAGATGATTGACAGGAGGGAGGGAGCAGAGCGGAGCCCTTCCTGTGCCGAGGGGGAAGTGATGTCACCAGCCCAGGCAAAGGAAGGGGCAGACTACGAGGGACCACCTAGCAACAGGCATTTAGAGGTAAGTGAAAAAAAAAATATCCAAATGTTTTTTTGTTTTGTTTTTTTAGAATTTTTGAGGTATTTTTTTTTTTTTTTGGTTGGAACCCCACTTTAACCACTTCAGCCCCAGAACGAGTTACCCCCTTAATATCCAGGCCATTTTTTGCAATACGGCACTGCGTTGCTTTAACTGACAATTGTGCAGTCATGCAACGTTGTACACAAACAAAATTTATGTCCTTTTTTCCCCAGAAATGGCTTTCTTTTGGTGGTATTTGATCACCTCTGTGTTTTTTTTTTTGTTTTTTTTTTTGCGCTTTAAACAAAAAAAAAGCATCAATTTTGAAAACAAAAACAATATTTTTTTACTTTTTGCTATAATAAATATCCAAAGAAAAATTAAAAAGAACAAATTCTTCATCCGTTTAGGTCAATATGTATTCTTCGACATATTTTTGGGAAAAAAAGCGCAATAAGCGTATATTGATTTGGTTTGCACAAAAGTTATAACGTCTTACTAGTAATGGCGGTGATCAGCAATTCTTAGTGGGACTGTGAGATTGCGGTGGACAGATCGGACACTTTTGACTCTTTTTTTGGAACCATTGACATTTATAAGATCAGAGCTAAAAATAGCCACTGATTACTGTACAAATGTCACTGGCAGGGAAGGGGTTAACACTAGAGGGCGATCAAGGGGTTAACTGTGTTCCCTAGGGAGGTGTTTCTAACTGGGGTGGAGGGGAGTGGACAGACAGGGAGTAGAGAGAGATCACTGTTCCTGATCACTAGGAACAGTAGATCTCTCTCTACTTCCCTGACAGAATGGGGATCTGTCAGTTTACATTGACAGATACCCGTTCTGGTTCTCTGAGGAGCAATCGCGGGTCACCGGTGGACGTCGCGTCTATGTGCATAGGCTTCGACGGCGCACATGCTCCCTATAGCTCCTAAAGCCACCAATTAACGCCTACGGCGATTCGCACAGCCGTGCAAGCCTGCCACGGTATAATGATGGTGGCTGGTCGGCAAGCAGTTAAAGAAGTGTGCGGACAGATCCTATTGACTGGTAATGAAGGAATACTAGGGACGCCAGACAAAAATGTATAGGATACCGAATTGTACTCTCCATTTGATAGGCAGTTATATATATGGCCATCTCTGCATCTGGTACAATGGCACAGACCCCTATCAGATTGTGCCCAGTATCTTCATTTTGAATGTGCTGGCAGCTATCTTAAAGTGGTGTTAACCCCTTGGGGCTGACCTTCTCCCAGCCCTTTAAGAGTTCTAAAAGCTTGGAGGTTGAGACGGGCATATGGGCCATGTGACCACTTCGATTGGCTGTCACATGATAAGCTCCCAATCGCAAGTATGTATCGGGAGCTTTCCGATCCTCGGCTCTCAGCACAGTAAGTTGTTTACACAGGGCTGCATATATGCTGCCCTCAGCGTTAAGGCCCACCCAACTTTATTTGAGGTGCATTAAGGGACACTTCAAGTCACCACACAGCAGGCGATGCATTGGTGCATTGGTCTGCTGTGTGGTGCCATCCAGTGCACTGTGATATAATGCAGCATGTCTCACTACACCGCACCTGCTGGATGCTTTGTAATGAGAAACGAGGCACATAGGACACCAGTGTGAACCATTCCATAGGGATGAACTGATGGAGAAAGTAAAAGTACATTTTATTAGAGGCAGGATAGGCCTTTCTGAAGAGAAGAGTTTTCAGGGATCACCTAAAGATGGACAGAGTACTCTGACAGATTAGGATAAGGAGTTCCAGAGGATGGGAGAAACTCTGGGGAATTATTGCATTACGGTGGGCTTTGTATCTAAAAATGTGTGCCCCATTTTGTGTAGAGATGAACATTGCTTATTATCAGGTAATGTATTGAATCCTGTCCCCCAGCACGTTTTGAGTCCATGTCTGTTATAATAGAAAAACATTTTTGAAAATCACTCCGAGATTATTACACAGCTTTTATTTTCATTGTTTCCCTAGCTGGATTCCACATTCTGTGGGCAATGCCTCACCAAGCTGAGTTTTTTAATATATATGCTCTAATTCGGTTTGCATTTCTGTTTTGCAGCATGTAGAAAAAATGGGGCATCTGTTAACGCTATACAAGCATGACACTGGGAATACTTGTAAAATAAATGGCCCAAAACGCATCAAGAGTTTGTGTTCGCTCCAAGTCATCTGTGTGATTCCTCTGCAGTGTCAGCCAGCCAAACCTTTTCAGATGTGCTGCCCTTCGTAGAATAGTAATGACTTCATTGTGGAAGTAGACTCAAAAAGGCCATAAAAGAGCAGCAAGCATTTAAATCATAACTTGAAACATACAGAGATCCAATTTATGTAACTGGATAAATGGGACAGTTTGCTCCGTCACTAATTACTGTTTTGTGTTGTGTCTACCAAGCTGTTGCAAGGTTTGTACGTAGAGGCTATATGGCAGGCCAGGCAGAATTTTAATGAGTTGCTATTATCACAGTTAGTCTCAAAGGATTTTGAAACTAAAGGCCCGTGGTATGTTCAGCTTGGGGGTTCAACTTGTCTAATTTACCTTGAGTTAACTACGCACTGTTGGAGAGGTACAATGGAAGGTGCAGCGGATTCATTTGTGAAGTGTCAAGATAAAATGGAAAGTATGTATGGTTTCATCTGTTTCCTCAATAAAAAAAGGGAAGGATTGGTAAGCAAAGACATTTTTGTAAAATGAGGTCACATAACTACTTGTTGGTGCTCTATAGGGAAGTGCTACACAATCGCAGTGCGTCATTAACGTCTTCAGGTCTGCCCCATAGCAATTTTACTGCTACAAGGCAGCACCTGTGCGCCGGATCACATGTATATGTGTATATGGGTGTGTGTGTTTATGTATATACATACATTTATTTTACAGAGAATATGAATGATAACACAAAAACATTTTTCACTTATGGTTAGTGTTTGGCTGAAGCCATTTATTATCAGTCAACTGTGTTTCTCTTGCGATTATGATTTAAAAAGAGTAAACTAGCCAAATGACCCTGATCAAAATGCCAATCGGCAGTGTTCCAACTCTAATCAAGAAGTGGAAAATGAGCGCTTCTGTTAACACCAAACCACGGTCAGGTAGACCAACTAAAATTTCAGCCACAACTACCAGGAAAATTGTTCAGGATGCAAAGAAAAACCCACAAATAACTTCAGGTGAAATACAGGACTCTCTGAAAACATGTGGTGTGGCTGTTTCAAGATGCACAATAAGGAGGCACTTGAAGAAAGATGGGCTGCATTGTCGAGTCGCCAGAAGAAAGCCATTACTACGCAAATGCCATAAAGTATCCCGCTTGCAATACTCCAAACAGCACAGAGACCAGCCTCAAACCTTCTGCCACAAAGTCATTTGGAGAGGAGTTGTCAAGGCCTATGATGAAATGTACTCCATTCCTACTGTGAAACACAGAGGTGGATCGCTGATGTTTTGGGGATGTGTGAGCTACAAAGGCACAGCAAATTTGGTCAAACTTTATTTCAAGATGAATGCAGTATGTTATCAAAAAATAGTGGAGGAACATTTGCATTCATCAGCCAGGAAGCTGCACATTGGACGTACATTTCAACATGACAATGATCCAAAACACAAGGTCAAGTCAAACTGTCATTGGCTAAAACAGAATAAAGTGAAGGTTCTGGAATGGCCATCTCAGTCTCCTGACCTCAATATCATTGAGCCACTCTGGGGAGATCTCAAATCTGCAGCTCATGCAAGACAGCCCAAGAATTTCCAGGAACTGGAGGCTTTTTGCCAAGCGGAATGGGCAGCTTTGCCATCTGAGAAGATAAAGAGCCTCATCCACAAATACCACAAAAGACTTCAAGCTGTCATTGATGTTAAAGGGGGCAATACATGGTATTAAGAACTGGGGTGTGTTAACTTTTGATCAGGGTCATTTGGGTAGTTTCTGTTGTCATTATGATTTAAAAAGAGTAAACATAGTTGATTGATAATAAATGACTTCAGCCAAACACTTAACCATGAGTGAAAGAAATGTTTTTGTGTTATCATTCATATTCTCTGAAAAATGGCCAAGAAATCATAAATTCTGCCAGGGTATGTAAACTTATGAGCACAACTGTGTGTGTGTGTATGTATGTGATTCGGCTCTTCTGGGTAGGCTGCCGGTGCCTCACTCCCGCTGTGATCACACACAGCCCAGCTGTGGGTACCTCTGGCTCGAAGTCCGCCGCTACCCTCTGATAGTACAGTACACAAGTAGTAAGGCGATCGGCCTATGTAAACAAGGCAGACTGCCATTTTGAAGTAAAAGCACCTCCCACACTACACAAAATCACTAGCTAGGCACACAGTTAACCCTTTGATTGCTCCTGGTGTTACCAGTTGTACAGATGTTTTCTGGCAAGATGTGCAAATTTGAGTTAACAGAGCCTTTATTTGGCTACTCCTCTTTAGTCTCAATTTATTGAGACCTGTACGTCCTTCAAAGTGATCAAGGGTCTTTTGCTGGCCATACTTACCAGTCTGTCTTGCATAGTCACTCTCTTTTGGTGGATGATTTGTCTTTACAGATTTAATTTAGATTTTTCCTGTCGGTGGGAAACTGACTGGCTGTACGATGTACGGACAGACAGCTTACACTGATATGCAGATCGCTGGTGCAGTGCTTTCCAGGCTCCTAATAAAAGAAAAGTAAATGCACGTTTTTTTAAATGTGCATGTATTATTATTTTTTATAAAAGTGAACTTATCCTTTAACTCTACGTGAAGGGACAGTCAGTGATTCATGAAAAAATGACAAAAAAGCACTAGTTGGGGAATCAAATGAATTACCAAAGTTGCTTGCCTTGATACTGACTCAGCAGAAGTTGGACCTTCAAGATAAACATGCATTTATACTGCAGTTACTTGAAACCTTTTGACTACACACAGGTGAACTGAATTTAAAGGGTAACTCCACTTTCGTTGGAAAAAATGGCACTAAAATATATATCGTTTACATTTGCATTACAAGTCATATTGTAATTGAATGTGATTAAAAAGGACCTTTTTCTTTTTTCAGTCTGCAGCACTGTCATTTTATGTAAAATGCATTATGGTTACCTTTAGGAGTTCTGTACAGAGAATGTGCACAGAACACCCTGCAGAAACATCATTTTCTGCTTGTGTGATTGGCTCACTGATTTTCCCAGGAGTCTACACTAAGATAGATACAAGTCAGATATCCGGCATACACTGCAACAAAAATGTAATTTTTGGTGAGATACTCCCAATAGGTTATCACGTCTAAAGAGATGTAAACCCTGCAGTTCTCCCCATTAGAGCCCTGCAGATGCAGCAGTTTATTGATGGTTAAAAAACCACTCCCATACAGATTCACTTTTCACATGGAAACAAACAGCTTTTTCTTCAGACAAATAAAAGGTAGTATTCCGCAACAAAGTTTTTGATAAAATCCCTGCAATGTATATAATCACCCAGATGGTATTGTGTTTTTCTTTTCTTTTTTTTTTTCTCAACTAAAGAGGAGTTCCTCTTAAAAATATTCTGTGTAGTTGAATAACAGTTGCCTGCAGTAGTGGTTGATGTATGCAAGTAACATTAAAGTCTAAGTTCACCTTTTACAAAACATAACAATTCACGTTTTTGCAGGTAAAAACTCGTGCATTTAATATTTTTTTACTCAGGAGCCTGCAGAGCATTGCACCTGCAACCAGTGGATTGTGGGTGCAATCTCTGGCTCCTGCACACTCTTGCAGCTTTCTGCCCATACCTCTGTACAGGGCGTTGTGTTTGAAAGCTGTAGGGTGTGTCAATGAACTATAAGAACGACCACCAGAGAACTACATGGCATCTATTGCAGTGGAAGAGAGGACTTGTAGTTCATTCAATCACAGATGCCTTTGAATGAATGACATGGCTGTGCGGGTACAGGGAGAGGATCCCCCGCCAGCGGTCATGGGGAGGTTGCTGAACACGTTACCCCCTAAATATGGTTAGGTGAACTTATCCTTTACATGGGCTGTAAAATTTTATATAGAAACTGTTTTAGAGTGTGGAAGTGCATTTGTCATTCATTTGCACGATTCGGACCAATGCCAATACAATCAGTAGATTCAATGTAAAGGCAGATGAAGTTCTTGAAAATCTAGGTTTTTCTGTAAACGTTCAGCTTGACCTACCCCTTTTATCTTCCTATTGGACAGTGATGTTGTCAGTAGGTAATTACAAGCGATAGGAATAAGAAAACAAAGCTTGTCTGAGTGGAAATGTCAAGATTTACCTTTTCTATAACCGCAGACTGTCACGCCAAGGTACACTCTGTGAACATTAAAGTGATGCACAATTGTGCACAAAATTCACAATTGAATTTAAGACTATAAAAGTTGCCTGGTCTGATTTCTCCTGACGTGCAGTAGGGTCACAATTTGGTGCACACTATACGAATCTATGGGTCCATCCTGTCTTGTCTCAGTGGATTGGTCAAGTAAATATTTTCTTAGCATACATTAGGCTCCCTAATTGCACATGTGCATTATTTAAAGTGATATTAAAGTCAATTTATTTTTTAAAATAACAGACATGTTATACTTGCCTGCTCTCTGTAATGGTTTTGCACAGAGCAGCTCCGATCCTCCCTCTTTTTGGGTTCCCCATTGGCCATCCTGACCCCTCCCTCCTGCCGAGTGCCCCCAGAGCTTGTAATGGGGGTGTGACAGACCCAACCAGGACAGGGACTTTTGGAGGGCACTGCAGCTTGGCCTCTTGCCTACTGACTATGGGCCCTGGCTTTTAAGGGAACACTACTCTATGGGAGGTGTGTGCCTGAGGGACCCTTGGAGTGATCTTGTTTCTGATTCAAGTCCATGTCTCCCCAAAACGCACAGACTCTTGGACCCAGATCCATATTTAGGGCCTCTATGCCCAAAACCAGCAATAACTGCTTTAGATTGTGATACTCGGAGCAGATGTTCATATCATCAGCTCAAAGCCACCTAAATCTGGGGTCTCCTGATATAATCTGTTTTGAGGTCTTGTGTGTTAAGTGTCACACAATGGGACAAAGACATTTATGTCTGCATTGCCATTGTTAATTGAGTCACCTGTTGTCTGATCATCTCTTGGAAAGGTGATTAATATTGTGACCACAGTACCTGGTTATCGAACCAGTGTGGGATGTTATATGTTTATGTTGATTAGCTTACTTAGATTATGTTTATGTTGACTGTTCTTAGCTATGTTAATTATATTCCTGTTTACGGTTTGTAATGTGATCAGGCCCTACCTGGCCATGTGTGCTGTATAAATTCTGTGTGAGTTTTCAGTAAAAAAGAGATTCTTGGGTGCAATATTCAGCTAAAATACCTGGTTCCAGACTGGAGGAAGCTATATCCCAAGCTGGGTGCTGGACTGTTCCGTCCCAGGGGGTACCTGTGCAGGCTCGTCCTTGGTCCCTCCTCTGCATGTCCATTCACACACACAGCCGCTCCAATGGCTCCCGCTGCTGTCACAGCCAATGAGGAGAGAGATACCCCCGAGAGCCTAGGCTCTCATGCACATTGCTGAATTGAGATGAGGCACAGGTATTGGGGGGGCTGTTGCACACACAAACTTTTTTACCATCATGCATTGAATGCATGAAGGTAAAAAACCTTGTGCCTTTTAGTACCACTTTGAAATGCTTCCACCCAGTTGGAATCTTGTTCTTCTCATTTTCTGCCTTTTTTAGCACTACCCCCAACTTATTTATGTAGAGCAGTGGTTCTCAACTCCTGTCCTCAGGACCCACTAACAGGCCAGGTTTGCAAGATAACTGAAATACATCACAGAAGATATCATTTGCTGCTTAGTGGTTGCAGTATTCTAGTCTGCATCTCCCCCAAGGCAATACTTAAAATCTGGCCTGTTAGTGGGTAGTGAGGACTGGAGTTGAGAACCACTGATGTAGAGGTTCCCATCTCTGTATATTCTTTGAGTATTTCCCATCCCTTCAGACTTCATACTCTAATAATTCTTGGCAGAGATATTGAATTATGTTTTCCAAAACTTGGCATATAAAATAATTGCTCTGCTGTCTGATTATACTGTGTTCACTTTACAGCAGAATTTGTCTAATAAAAAAATAGGATACAGAAGTATTTTTATTTTTTTTAATCTTATGTCTTGAAGGGAATACTGTTTCCAGTAAAAGGGCTGCAAATTTCCTGCATTGAGACACCAACTTATTTTAATAAACACTTGGAACCCAAGTTTGTTTTAGCATAAAGTCTTTAAAATATGAAAGTATTCCTGTGCTTCATACATAAGAGGAGGAGGAATTTTTGTTGCTGGTGCACTATTCAGCTTTCCTTGGAAAAGGTATTTTGTTATACCATGATACATATATACATAATGAAAAGATTGCTTTCATAAAAATAATATAGATCGAGTCTTTTCGCAGTGTCATAGAGCCCATTAACACCAGCTTGGTCCTCTGTAGTGTGTTACACACACACACGTTACAGTGAACTGTAGTAACACATCCTATTTTATTTGGCTGCCTAAATCGCCACAATAGATCCAAAATGGTGCATCCAAAATTTCCGGCAGTGTATTGCAATGCAGAAAAGTGCACTACGGTAAATTGCAGTGCAGCGTAGGAGGGGGGCCGAACGTCTGAGGGACGATGCCGTGGGGAAGGGTACTTGTCAAAAACAGATACCCGTTCCCCCCTCCCCCCTGAAAGGTGCAAAATGTGGGGGGGGGGGGGGGGGGCAGATAAGTGGAGGTTCTGCTTTTGGGTGAAATTCCGCTTTTAAGTTTCAAAAAAAGGTTATGTTCCCGACACATGTTGGGAATTTAACTGTCACATTGGTTGTGCTCTCAACGAAACTGTCAAACCATCTGGTGTTTAATGGCTTGTGTCATAACTAATCACATGCAGCCAGACGCATGTGCCTTCCACACAGCTTAAGACCCCTTTCACACTGCCGGTGTTTTTCAGGTGCTACAGCGCTAAAAATAGCGCCTGAAAAAAGCGGCTCCATTCACTCCCGAGGGCTCTAGAGCGGTGCGCTGGCAGGGCGTCACAAAAAGTCCTGCCAGCAGCTTCTTTGGAGCGGTGAACTCACCGCTCCTCCACCGCTGCTCCCCATTGAAATCAATGGGGCAGCGCTGCAATACCACTGGCAAAATGCCACTCTGGTTGCGTTTTGCGGGCGGATTTAACCCCTTTTCGGCCGCTAGCGGGAGGTTAAAACCACATCTCTAGCAGCCGAATAGCGCCGCTAAAACGACTGTCGTTTTAGAATGTGCAGAATCATGGCAGTTGCAAATCAAAGGCTAAGATGGAAGTTTCCTTGGCTGAAAAGGATAGGAGGGTTTAGTTCCACTTTAACAAAATAAGATGCAATGTTGAACTGGCAAAATAGGGGTGTCCTTTGCTCAGTAAGAGGGCTTTCACATTGAGCCATCAGCGGTAAAGCGGCACTATTTTTAGCGCCGCTTTACCGCTGATGGCTCGATGGGAAAGCCCTCTTACTGAGCAAAGGACACCCCTATTTTGCCAGTTCAACATTGCATCTTATTTTGTTAAAGTGGAACTAAACCCTCCTATCCTTTTCAGCCAAGGAAACTTCCATCTTAGCCTTTGTTTGATTTGCAACTGCCATGATTCTGCACATGTGATCAGTCATGACATCAGTCATTTGATGGTTTGACAGTTTGCTTGAGAGCACAAGCAGATGTGATGGTTAGTATTCCCGGCATGCTGGCAATTGAATTTTTTTTTTTTTAAACCTTTAAATCGATGGGTTTAGTTCCGCTTTAACGCTTCACCTCTATTACACTCATGATTCTTTGTCGATCGAGTTGACAGTTGATCCAGGAAGCTAAAAGCTGAAATAGGAAGTAATAAACTCATGCTACCAGATAAATTGTGATCAATCCAGAATGTGTGTATGTGTGTGTGTATGTGTGTGTGTATATGTATGTATGTGTGTGTATGTATGTATGTATGTATGTATGTATGTATGTATATATATATATATATATATATATATATATATATATATATATATATATATATATATATATAATAATCATTATTACATACATACACAGTTGTGCTCATAAGTTTACATACCCTGGCAGAATTTATGATTTCTTGGCCATTTTTCAGAGAATATAATTGATAAAACAATAACATTCATTTCACTCATGGTTAGTGTTTGGCTGAAGCCATTTATTATCAACTTTGTTTACTCTTTTTAAATCATAATGGCAACAGAAACTAGCCAAATGAGCCTGATCATAAGTTTACATACCCTGGTGATTTTGGCCTGATAACATACACAGAAGTTGAGACAAAGGGGTTTGAATGGCTATTAAAGGTAACTATCCTCACCTGTGATCTGTTTGCTTGTTATTAGTGTGTGTGTGTATAAAAGGTCAATGTGTTTCTGGACTCCTGACAGACCCCCTTGCATCTTTCATGCAGTGCTGCACTGATGTTTCTGGATTCCGAGTTGTGGGGAATGCAAAAGAATTGTCAAAGGATCTGTGGGAAAAGGTAGTTGAACTGTATAAAACAGGAGAGGGATATAAAAAGATATCCAAGGAATTGAGAATGCCAATTTGGCAGTGTTCAAACTCTAATCAAGAAGTGGAAAATGAGCGGTTCTGTTAACATCAAACCACGGTCAGGTAGACCAGCTAAAATTTCAGCCACAACTGCCAGGAAATTTGTTCGAAATGCAAAGAAAAACCCACAAATAACTTCAGGTGAAATACAGGACTCTCTGAAAACATGTGGTGTGGCTGTTTCAAGATGCACAATAAGGAGGCACTTGAAGAAAGATGGGCTGCATGGTCGAGTTGCCAGAAAAAAGCAATTGCTACGCAAATGCCACAAAGTTTCCCTCTTACAATACACCAAACAGCACAAAGACAAACCTCAAACCTTCTGGCACAAAGTCATTTGGAATTACGAGACCGAAATTGAGCCTTTTGGCCACAACCATAAACGCTACATTTGGAGAGGAGTCAACAAGGCCTATGATGAAAGGTACGAAGGTGGATCGCTGATATTTTGGGGATGTGTGAGCTACAAAGGCACAAGAAATTTGTTCAAAATTGTTGGCAAGATGAATGCAGTATGTCAGCCCTCAAATTTTGCACTCGCCTACTCGCATTTTGCGAATTAAAAATGAGGGCTTTCGAGCTGGGCAGCCTGGGAGTGGGGGTGCGACCACCGCCGGTGGGCAGGATTGGTCGGGAGCTGTTCTCCCAGTGATTGCCCCGGTGGAAAAGAGCATGGAGGAAGAGGAGAGCCACGGGGTCACCGAGAGGTATAGCACATTGTTACAGCTTACATTGAAATTGCCTCCGCTCTGCTCGCCATCACACACAGCCCCGCCTCCTCCTGACCCTGCGCCTGTGATAGACAGAATGCGGGTCCAATGCTGAGATGTGTTCTATCACAGGCGCGGGGTCAGGAGGAGGCAGGACTGTGTGTGACAGCGAGCAGAGCGGAGGCAAATTTCAATGTAAGCTGTAATAGCTTGCTATTCGCACTCTGTGATCCCGTGGCTCTTCTCTTACTCCAGTCATGATCCGGCCACCCTCTCTCTTCCTTCGCCCTGGCAAGGCTGCAATGTTGGGCACAGTGAGGCTGCAATGTTGGGCACAGGTCGCGCTGCATTGATGGGCACTAGTGAGGCTGTGCTGAGGGAAACTGATAAGGTGGTTGTTAAATGTTTTATGCAGAATTAAGTTACATAAATAAATATTAAGTGTCATTTCATGAAATAATTTATGAGGGCATGATTAGGGGCAGAACTAGGGGTGGGGCAAGGTAGGGGTTGGTCTTGGCAACTGGTGGCGCGTAACCCTTGAGGCTAGTAGCTCAGGACTTGAAATTTTGAGCCCTGCAAGTATGTTATCAAAAAATACTGGAGGAACATTTGCATTCATCAGCCAGGAAGCTGCACATGGGACGTACTTGGACATTCCAACATGACAATGATCCAAAACACAAGGCCAAGTTGCCCTGTCATTGGCTACAGGAGAATAAAGTGAATGTTCTGGAGTGTCCATCTCAGCCTCATGACCTCCAATATCATTGAGCCACTCTGGCGAGATCACGAACCTGCAGTTCATGCAAGACAGACCAATAATTTACAGGAACTGGAGGCTTTTTGCCAAGAGGAATGGGAAGCTTTACCATCTGAGAAGATAAAGAGCTTCATCCACAAATACTAAAAAAGACTTCAAGTTGTCATTGATGTTAAAGAGGGCAATACACTGTATTAAGAACTGGGGTATGTAAACATTTGATCAGGGTCATTTGGGTAGTTTCTGTTACCATTATGATTTAACCACTTCAGCCCCGGAAGGATTTACCCCCTTCCTGACCAGAGCACTTTTTACAATTTGGTACTGCGTCGCTTTAACTGCTAATTGCGCGGTCATGCAATGCTCTACCCAAACGAAATTTGCGTCCTTTTCTTCCCACAAATAGAGCTTTCTTTTGATGGTATTTGATCACCTCTGCCGTTTTTATTTTTTGCGCTATAAACGGAAAAAGACTGAAAATTTTGAAAAAAAAATGATATTTTCTACTTTTTGTTATAAAAAAAATCCAATAAACTAAATTTTAGTCATACATTTAGGCCAAAATGTATTCGGCCACATGTCTTTGGTAAAAAAAATGTCAATAAGCGTATATTTATTGGTTTGCGCAAAAGTTATAGCGTCTACAAACTAGGGTACATTTTCTGTAATTTACACAGCTTTTAGTTTATGACTGCCTATGTCATTTCTTGAGGTGCTAAAATGGCAGGGCAGTACAAAACCCCCCCAAATGACCCCATTTTGGAAAGTAGACACCCCAAGGAAATTGCTGAGAGGCATGTTGAACCCATTGAATATTTTTTTTTTTGTCCCAAGTGATTGAATAATGACAAAAAAAAAAAAATTTACAAAAAGTTGTCACTAAATGATATATTGCTCACACAGGCCATGGGCATATGTGGAATTGCACCCCAAAATACATTCAGCTGCTTCTCCTGAGTACGGGGATACCACATGTGTGGCACTTTTTGGGAGCCTAGCCGCGTACGGGGCCCCGAAAACCCAGCACCACCTTCAGGATTTCTAAGGGCATACATTTTTGATTTTACTCCTCACTACCTATCACAGTTTTGAAGGCCATAAAATGCCAAGATGGCACAAACCCCCCCCAAATGACCCCATTTTGGAAAGTAGACACCCCAAGCTATTTGCAGAGAGGCATGGTGAGTATTTTGCAGCTCTCATTTGTTTTTGAAAATGAAGAAAGACCAGAAAAATTTTTTTTTTTTTTTTTTCAATTTTCAAAACTTTGTGACAAAAAGTGAGGTCTGCAAAATACTCACTATACCTCTCAGCAAATAGCTTGGGGTGTCTACTTTCCAAAATGGGGTAATTTGGGGGGGGTTTGTGCCACCTGGGCATTCCATGGCCTCCGAAACTGTGATAGGCAGTGAAGAGTGAAATCAAAAATTTACGGCCTTAGAAAGCCTGAAGGCGGTGCTTGGTTTTCGGGGTCCCGTGCGCGGCTAGGCTCCCAAAAAGTCCCACACATGTGGTATCCCCGTACTCAGGAGAAGCAACAGAATGTATTTTGGGGTGTAATTTCACATATTCCCATGGCATGTTTGAGCAATATAACATTTAGTGACAACTTTGTGCAAAAAAAAAAAAAAAAAAAAAAATTTGTCTCTTTCCCGCTACTTGTGTCACAATATAAAATATTCCATGGACTCGACATGCCTCTCAGCAAATAGCTTGGGGTGTCTACTTTCCAAAATGGGGTCATTTGGGGGGGGTTTGAACTGTCCTGGCATTTTATGCACAACATTTAGAAGCTTATGTCACACATCACCCACTCTTCTAACCACTTGAAGACAAAGCCCTTTCTGACACTTTTTGATTACATGAAAAAATTATTTTTTTTTGCAAGAAAATTACTTTGAACCCCCAAACATTATATATTATTTTAAAGCAAATGCCCTACAGATTAAAATGGTGGGTGTTTCATTTTTTTTTTCCACACAGTATTTGCGCAGCGATTTTCAAACGCATTTTTTGGGGAAAAAACACACTTTTTTAAATTTTAATGCACTAAAACACACTATATTGCCCAAATGTTTGATGAAATAAAAAAGATGATCTTAGGCCGAGTACATGAATACCAAACATGACATGCTTTAAAATTGCGCACAAACGTGCAGTGGCAACAAAATTAATACATTTTTAAAAGCCTTTAAAAGCCTTTACAGGTTACCACTTTAGATTTACAGAGGAGGTCTACTGCTAAAATTACTGCCCTCGATCTGACCTTCGCGGTGATACCTCACATGCATGGTGCAATTGCTGTTTACATTTGACGCCAGACCGCCGCTTGCGTTCGCCTTAGCGCGAGAGCAGGGGGGACAGGGGTGCTTTTTATTTATTTTTTTTCTTATTTTTTTGCTTTTTTATCTTATTTTTAAACTGTTCCTTTCATTTTTTTTTTTTTTTAAATCATTTTTATTGTTATCTCAGGGAATGTAAATATCCCCTATGATAGCAATAGGTAGTGACAGGTACTCTTTTTTGAAAAAATTGGGGTCTATTAGACCCTAGATCTCTCCTCTGCCCTCAAAGCATCTGACCACACCAAGATCGGTGTGATAAAATGCTCCCCCAATTTCCCAATGGCGCTATTTACATCCGGCGAAATCTAAGTCATAAAATGCTCGTAGCTTCCGGTTTCTTAGGCCATAGAGATGTTTGGAGCCACTCTGGTCTCTGATCAGCTCTATGGTCAGCTGGCTGAATCACCGGCTGCATTCTCAGGTTCCCTGTTGAGACAGGAGAGCCAGAGAAAAACACGGAAGACGGTGGGGGGGGCATTCCCTCCCACTGCTTGTAAAAGCAGTCTAGAGGCTAATTGGCCGCTAGGATTGCTTTTACATGAAAGCCGACCGCTGGCTAAAAAGAATGATACCAAGATGATACCTAAACCTGCAGGCATCATTCTGGTATAACCACTCAAAGTCGTGAATGGCGTACCTGAAGACAAAAAAATGGTTAACAATAAAGCACAGTAAACGGTAAAGTATAGAAAAATTGCATACCTGAAAAGCAAACATGATAAAACATAATAACAAAACATTGCAGAATAGAATACAGTAAAAAAGAGCAGAACAATAGAGAGAGAGAATAGAGAGAGAGAACAATAAAACGACAACTATTTTTTTTTTATTTTTGTTTGTGTTTTTTTTTTTTTTTTTTTTACACTTTTTTTTGTAACTGTAACCGGTTCCAGGTTCGGGTCTCTCAAAATGCGATGGCATCTTGGGAGACCCTGTGAAAGTGTGCCTAGTCTGTGCAATGCTGTACCCTACGCTAATACTCAACTAGTGAATGGTAGCGTTCAAAACATTCACCAATGCAAAGACCAGGATTGTCAGGACAGGAGGGACAATAATAGTGAGTGTCACGCCTATATCCGCGCTTGCTGCAGACACAACATCTTTTTTGGGGGGGTTCGTTGGGTAGGGGTACTTGGGAGGATATATAAATGCCTCTCATGCAGCCGACTGCATTTGGTTGGGGATGTGAATAGGGGAAGTACAGGCGCTGCAGAAGCGGTGGGTTCCCAATTAGGATTGGCGAATGCAGCAGGAAGGGCACTATGGGCACGACGGGCCTCTGTTTGTCTTTTTGGTGGCAGCGGGACACTACTTGTGCTTGCCACCTCACCAGCTTGAACTGCACTTATGGGACTCGCCACGTCACCAAGTGTTACTGCAGTGCTGGTTTGACTACGACCGGGGTGTACTAGGCCGCTGGTGCTTGCCAGTTCACCAAAACGCTACAAAAAAAAGTGACAGTGATCGATCGATACTGCACTTGGGTGGGCTGGACTGGGCTGGGCCGGGCGGAGGGGCAAAACGCAGGTGCTAGCAGGTATCTGGGCTGATCCCGCTAACACTGCGTTTTTGGGAACCCTAAACTGCTGGGGACGCCAGTATAGATCTGATCGGATCAGATATTGATGCGTTCAGATACTATACCACTAAGGGAGGTGTACGGTGCGTGTACGGTGCGTGCATGGGTGTTCGCGGTACTGGCGCTAATCTGACGCTGCCTAGGGCGACGCATATCACCGCCGGGCGATCAGGGGGCTAAACCTTTTTTCGGTAATAAACGGCGGGTGCCCTGACACTATAAAAAATAAACGAACTAACCAGCGTCACCCGTAACGGTTATACGGTGATCAGTGGTAAAAGGGTTAACTAGGGGGCCATCAAGGGGTTAAAACATTTATTAGATAGTATATGGGGGTCCCTGTCGCTATAAAACACTGACGGCGAACCTAAATATTTACGTCCCTAACTATCGTCACCAGCAACACTAATACAGCGATCAGAAAAATGATCGCTTAGCGACACTGGTGAGGGGGGGTGATCAAGGGGTTAAAACTTTATTAGGGGGGGTAAGGGGGGTACCCTAGACCTACAGGGGGGTAACAGTCACTACCCTAACACTGCTAACTGTCACAAACTGACACTATGCAGTAATCAGGAAAAAAAAAAAAAAAAACCTGCTTGGTGTCAGTTTGTGACAGGGGGGGGGGGGGTGATTGGGGGGGGGGATCGGGGGGCGATCGGGGGGGGATCGGGGGTGTAATGTATGCCTGGCATGTTCTACTGTGTTGTGTGAGTGTTGGTGCACTTACATGTCATCTCCCCTCGGCGCTGGAACGGAAACTCCCGAGCCGAGGAGAGATGACATCACATCCTCTGCCTCTGTGTACTATACAGAGGCAGGGGATGTTTCTCATTGGCTGGAAGCGATCGCGAGGGGGGGGCCACGATCGGATGGCCTCCCCCTCGTCTCCCATCGCTTCCAACCAAATGCCGACCGCAGCTGGCACCGGGGGGGGGGGGTCCAATCGGACCCCCCACCCGCGGGAAGGCAATCACGTTTCAGGTACGTGATTTTGCCTGCCCGTGCCGCTCTGCTCACGTATATAGGCGTGAGGCGGTCGGCAAGTGGTTAAAAAGAGTAAACACGGTTTATTGATAATAAATGACTTCAGCCAAACACTGACCATGAGTGAAAGAAAAATGTTTGCTTTTTCATTCATATTCTCTGAAAAATGACCAAGAACTTATAAATTCTGCCAGAGTATGTAAACTTATTAACTCAACTGTATTAAGCGCTGACACAATTTTCTTTTTTTGTGCTGATTTTCTATTTGTTTTAAAGGGGCCCAGTAGAACCCCAGCTTATTAGTATCCCCGGTCCATTAGTATTTACCTTCAGCAGATCCCCAGTTTTAGTACCCTCATTCAGCACATCCTCAGCTTATACATACCTTTGTTTAGCAGATCCCCTGCTCAGTAGTAACTTACAGCTTTGCTGATCTCCTGCTCAGTAGTAACTCCCAGCTTTGCTGATCTCCTGCTCAGTAGTAACTTACAGCTTTGCTGATCTCCTGCTCAGTAGTAACTCCCAGCTTTGCTGATCTCCTGCTCAGTAGTAACTCCCAACTCTGCTGATCTCCTGCTCAGTAGTAACTTCCAGACTTGCTGATCTCCTGCTCAGTAGTAACTTCCAGACTTGCTGATCTCCTGCTCAGTAGTAACTCCCAGCTTTGCTGATCTCCTGCTCAGTAGTAACTCCCAGCTTTGCTGATCTCCTGCTCAGTAGTAACTTACAGCTTTGCTGATCTCCTGCTCAGTAGTAACTCCCAGCTTTGCTGATCTCCTGCTCAGTAGTAACTCCCAACTCTGCTGATCTCCTGCTCAGTAGTAACTCCCAACTCTGCTGATCTCCTGCTCAGTAGTAACTTCCAGACTTGCTGATCTCCTGCTCAGTAGTAACTTCCAGACTTGCTGATCTCCTGCTCAGTAGTAACTTCCAGACTTGCTGATCTCCTGCTCAGTAGTAACTCCCAGCTTTGCTGACCTCCTGCTCAGTAGTAACTTCCAGCCTTGCTGATCTCCTGCTCAGTAGTAACTCCCAACTCTTATGTTCCTCCACTTAGTAATATTTCAAGCACTAAAAAAGTGACGTGGGGTATGATTTTAGAAGCAAAGCAAACAGAATGTGTGAACAGGACTGTAAGGTAAATATTTTATTTCGAGACAGGTTATTGGCATTCAGAGTACTAAAAAGTGTGTCCAGTGCCACGTTTTGAAGTGTAAATGAGGTGACAAGGAGGGCAGTGTAGAGTAGAGTCTGTGGGGGCATTTTGACCATAGGCCTGCAGTCATTGAACATGTCATAATGTACACTATAGAAAGTGCTTGGTGTTTTCCCTCTAAGCACCTACTCTTGTTCTTGCTATCAATTTCAGGTGATAACTTTGGGCTTTTTTTTCTTTAATTATGGTACCTCCACAAATTAGACTTTGCCTTTTAAATGGCAGCACCCTGGCAGACATCCACTGCGCTAAAGACACTCGGAGTCAATGATCAATAACTGGTGCACTTCCAAGCAAATGAATGCCCTTGTTTTTATTCTGTTACAGAAATATATTATTTGTTTCCCTGTTTAACCCAGTACTGTGTAGGTTTCTTATTAGGCTTTACGTTGTAAATGTCTGAGTGGACTGTGTTGTGTTAACTAATAACTGGACACAATATGTTTTTTTCCTTTTGAAAAGAGCAGTAGGTAGCTATATAGCTGTTTAAAGGTGAGACACTGCATGTGTTTTCAGTCAAACCTGTGAAATACCTGTGGGCACACAGATTGCCCAGGAAGACTTTCGTTATAGTGCCCTGTTTACAGGGTCCAAAGCTAAATTTCTAGAAAATGGTTGAGAGCCATACACACAAACTAATATCGGGTGGCGTTGGCAGGTTCAATAGAAACCAGCTGACATTTGGCCCGTGTATACGGCAGAGGTCTGCCAATTGGCACCCAATCAGCGCTCTCAGCCAATGGCTGAGAGTGCTGTCCGGAGTGTTCTGGCGGGGGAGCCATCCCCCTGTCAGAACACAATAGCACAGGGGAGATCACTGTACTAATGTCAGATTGTTGGTACAACGGCTCCTCCTGAAGGCTTTGGTTTTTTTTTTTCATTGAGCCCGCTGGGTTAAACCAAAAAAAAACCTACTAGGGTGTGCTAGGCTTTAAAGTGGTTGTAAACCCTTACAACACACTTTTTGCTACAGCTAAGCCTATAATAAGGCTTACCTGTAGCTACCCTGGATATCTCCTTAACCTGAACAGTTTAGGAGATATCCCCTGTATTTGCATGTGCCAACATCATCGGCACATGCGCACTGAAGCAACGTGCTTCAGTGAGTGTGCTGTTACTGACGGCTCCCGCGCACATGCATGGGAGTGACGTCATCGCTGCTCTGGCCAATCACAGCACCAAAGCCCGCGTTACCCAGAAGTAACTCCGGGAGCGATGTCGGCTGCTGGAGCAGTGTACGAGGACGGCTGTAGGGGCTTCGATCTCAGGTAAGTAATTCATAATGAGCTAGTATGCTATGCATACTAGCTCATTATGCCTTTGTCTTGCAGGGTTTTTTTTCTTTAATACAATTACAAGGGAGCTTTTTTTTTTAACTTGCTAAAGCATTTCTATTTGTCCATCAAGTCCTGAGATTTACACAGTTCTAGCACAGCCAGATTAACTACACCACTTGTAGTTAAAGTGGTTGTTAAGCCACTATAGTATAAACCTACAACCCCCTCTGTTAAATAACATTATGTGTCCCAGTGTCTATTATATAAAAAAATATGCCAATTTCTACCTTATATCAGAGTGTCTCATGGCGCTCATGTGACTTCTCGGCTCTCTCCTCTCCCAGGCTGACAGCTATAGCAGGAGGGGCCGAGAACTCCCGCTGGTGTCAGCCGGGAAGGAGAGCGAGAAGAGAGCTGAGCGGTCACATGAGCACGGAGTGACGCTCTGATATAAGATAGAAATCTGCATCTTTTTTATACAGCACAGACACTGGGACACATAATGTGATTTAATAGATGGGATGGCATGTGTGCCTCTTCCCCTGATCTCTCTGTAAAAATCGATGGCACAACTATCGGCCCATCCCCACATGCCAAGGTTCTAGAAGTAGTTCTGGACTCTGAACTCTCCTTTAAGCCCCACGTCCAATCACTGTCCAAATCTTGCCGCCTCAACCTCCGGAACATCTCCAAAATACACCCCTTTCTAACCACTGACGCAACAAAGCTCTTAATTCACTCGCTGGTCCTCTCTTGCCTCGATTACTGCAACTCCCTCCTGATTGGCCTACCTCTGCATACTCTATCCCCCCTTCAGTCCATCATGAATGCTGCTGCCAGACTCATCCACCTTGCCAACCGCTCTGTCTTTGCTACTCCTCTCTGTCAATCCCTCCACTGGCTTCCGCTCACCCAACAAATTAAATTCAATATACTAACTACCTACAAAGCAATCCACAACTCTGCCCCCAGCTACATCATTGACCTAGTCTCAAAATACCAACCTTATCGTTCTTCTCGTTCTCTTCCTTCTTAAGACCTCCTGCTCTCTAGCTCTCTCATCACCTCCTCCCATGCTTGTCTCCAGGATTTTTCCAGAGCCTCTCCAAGCCTATGGAACTCCTTGCCCCAATCTGTCCTATCTATCTCCTACTCTATTAGCTTTTAGACGATCCTTGAAAACCCTCCTCTTCAGAGAAGCCTATCCTACCCACACCTAACAACTGTATTTTCATTTTGTCCATCTGATCATCCCCCACAGCTACTACCCTTTATTCCACTTGACCCTTCCTCCTGTTTTGAATAGTATTGTAATTGTACTGTCTTCCCCGATGTTGTAAAGCACTGTGCAAGCTGTTGGCGCTATATAAATCCTGTATAATAATAATACTATAGTTATGATAGCAGCAGGAGGGGAGGGCTGGTGGGGGGTGGACAGAGCTGACGGGAGAGGGGCAGAGCAAAGGGGAGAGCTGCTGATGACGGAGGCACGTAAACTGACCACGGTGTCATGGCTCAGCAGCCATGATGAACCGTAGTCAGTTTACAAGAGGAGGGCAGGATCAGCCAGTTTTTTTTAGGTTCTACAGGGGGCCAAATTACACAGCACAAGCACTGCTGTTATTGAGGGAACAGGATCCATTTTATTTTATTTTTTTAGGGTAATAACTGCCTTAAGGCATCCAGTGGTACCCCCCCCCCCCCCCCCCAGCCTGCTGACTGGACAGTGAAAAAGCAGCAGGAGAAGGATGAGATAATCCCTCTGCGGTCTCTGCCTGTCAGCATGCTCTTTGTTGACATATCTGCATGCATACCCCTGTTTTACTCCTATTCCTTCACCTCCTTTTTGCAATCAGTGCTTCTGCAACAGGCTAGTACCTAGTCAGATTAATTTCAATTGAAAAAAAATATTTTGTGAATAAATACAGAGGTTTTTTTTTTGTTTTTTGTTTTTAAACTTGCTATAAAGCCTCCTCACCATTGTTTGATAATGTATTTTTTTTCCAACTTGTTCTGTGTAATATTTGAAAGTTTGTATGTATATAGGTGCAGTTATATCTGCTTATTGCATATGCAGGCTTTATGTGGCTGACATACTAAAAACTCTGCATTTTTTGTGTGACTAATATCCTTTCTGTTTTCTCTAAGTTAGTAATACTATAGTAATGGTTGAACCACTGAGTCGCATAATCTCTACTTCTAGACTGTGGTTTTCTTTCAGGAAAGATGGCTTATTTGTAAGCATAGTAGCAGGCCCTAGGTCAGCCTTTCTCAACCTTTTCAACACCGAGGAATTCTTGAAATAACTTTCTGATCTCAGGAAACCCCTGCTAAAAACTACTATATCTGTAACTCCTGTTACATTGGTGTGATGATCAGTGGGAAGACTACTCCCTACACTTGCGTTTATTGAGAAGATTTACCCCCTTACAGATAGCTAAAAAAGATCAATGGTGTCAATGAGAACTTCTCTGAGGCAGAAATTGCTCAAGGAACTCCAACCAACCTCTGGAGGAACCCTGGTTGAGGAACTCTGCTCTAGGTAGTATTTGTGACTGTGTAGGATGTGAGATGGAAATGTGGCATAGGCAGGATGTTCAGAGATGAATGTATACCATACTTGTACATTACGGCAGACTCCCCATTTGGTATGCCCTCTTGTTCAGACATTTCTGCTGTACCCATCGCCAGTATGTCCACCGCCACCATCTACCCCTTACGTCTCAATGTCTTCTCTTTTTAGCCATTGGGCAGGTACTAATTCTGCAGCTTGTTCTACCTCCATTCTCCGCTTTTCATGGATGCTGGGTTTGATCCGGAAGTGTGCTTACACCTCGGGCAGTGTACAATAATTGCTAGTAAAAAGAACAAAAAATGCAGAAGAGACATGCAAAGTCTGTTTTGCCAAGTACTGCCTCCTAACATTTTTTAAGGGGTTTGTTCCAGTGTAAAGAAGAATTTATTGCTGGGTGGGGAGAATGCATGAATTGGGTAACCTTGTTCAATTAATCTGGAAATCTGAGTCCTTGTACATGTTGGGGATTGTCAGCTGTGTCCTGGAAATAAATAGCAGAACTTCCTTCTTTTGTTTAAATTGCTCAGTGGACTAAGGGTTATCCATTTGGGAATAATAGCACTCATATCATCACTATTATTACAGAACAGAAGGCCCACAATACCAGATTTCACTGACAGCTGAAGTAGTATGAATTTGTAACAGCAGCTCATGTTTCCAAGAGCTGAACTTCCTTTTAGAAACCCATGAACTCTCCTTTCATTGGATTTTCATTTTTTTTTTCATGTTCATACAATACATATCCTTTGCACACAGCTTGCTGGGCTGTCTTCTTCCTATGCCCTGGAAGGTTGTGTTCTTTCAAGGGTACTGCTGTCTGTTTATGTTTCTGATTAGCCAATGATGGGCAATTATGATGCGTAACAGCCTGAACTGCCTCGAAGAACTGTAATCTGAAACCGCACAAATTTGATCTATTTTCCAAAGAAGCAACAGTTTACGTCTTATCTAATTCTATTTACATCTTCTGGAGCCAGAACATGTATTCTGCATTGATTACTTAGCATAGTATGACACAGCAAACATAACCCCAATTTTATGTTGGAATTATATCAATTGTAAAGGCAGAAGGTTTTTTATCTTAATGTATTCTATGCATTAAGATAAAAAGCCGCCTGTGTGTAGCAGCCTCCTCAATACTTACCTGAGCCTCTTCTCTGACCAGCGACTTCCACAAGTCCCTCCACCATCCAGGACTCTCCCTCCTGAGACCCAGCAGCAGTGCCATTGGCTCCCGAAGCTGTCAATCAAAGTCAGTTAGCCAATCAGGAGAGAGAGGGGGTGGGGTCAAATGGCAGCTCTGTGTCTGAATGGACACACAGAGCTGCAGCAGGGTAGCAGTTGCACTTGTTTTCCACACAAAAAACCACTAAGACGTGTCACAAAACACAATTGGTTCAATGGCAAAAGTTGGCATGTGAGCTTCATTGGCATGTTTGAGGGAGGCCCATTCAAATGAATAGTGCCGCTCCAACAATGTGCAAAAAAAAAAAAAAAAAAAAAAGCGGCACTGTAAACAGGGTCTCCTTTTAAAAGTGTTTCGGAGTGGGATAGAGTATCTCCCTCTTTCCACCTTCATTATCACCCCTTACATATATCCAGTGAAGTGACTGGCCTGAGATTAAACAAATCCTCCTACATAAGTTGTACCTGTTTAACTGCAGCCTTCTTTTCTCTACATCCATTCAAAGTGCAGAATTTTTAAAGCTTGTCTGAGCCGTCTGAGAAAAAAAAAGGGGGGCTGAGATCTGAAGTTACATAGAGAAAACTCTACAGAGCTCCAGTGAGGAGAGCTCTGACAGCTGATTGGAGAGCACACAGGAACAGAGCTAAAGCTGTCAATCAGCTGGAGATCCCTCCCGTCACCTTTTTTTTTTTTTTTCCCCTCTTGGGGTCAGGAAAACTTGTCAGTAGTGATTCATGCTGATAGAAGAGGAAGGAGGCAGCAGACAGAAATCATACTCATTTACACTTGCTTCGGCTTCAACACACATAAACGGCTAGTTTATACTTGCTTCAAAACATGGCTTTGGACAGGTTTGCTCTCTGAATGCTAGTCAAATCTCCTGTCGCTATATAAAGTGTTAGCGTACAATCCTGTTTACACCTGCTTTTGCTTGGTGCTTTGCTTTGGCTTCGCTTCAAAAATTATACCCCATGTAGCTTCAGTGGTGCTTCAAAGCCTTCATAGAAGTCTATGGCAAAGCTCGCTTGAAGTCTCACCGAAGCACCAAGCAAAAGCAAGGTGTAAAAAGGACTGTAAGCTAACTATTTTATTTAGTGACAGGAGCTTTGATTGGCATTCAGAGAGCTTTAGACCCCTTTCACACTGAGCCGTTTTTCAGGCGCTTTTGGGCTAAAAATAGTGGCTGTAAAGTGCCTAAAAAACGGCTCGCCTGCAGTCTCAGTGTGAAAGCCCGAGTGCTTTCACACTGAGGTGATGCGCTGGAAGGATGTTAAAAAAAACTCCTGCAAGCAGCATTTTTGGATCGATAAAGGAGCGGTGTATACGCCGCTCCTAAAGTGCCCCTGCTCATTGAAAGGAATGGGCAGCGCCACTGAACCGCCTGCTGCAGTGGCGCTTTGTTGGTCATTTTAACCCTTTTTCGGCTGGTAGCGGGGGTTAAAAGCGCCCCGCTAGCGGCTGAAAACCTCAGCAAAAATGGCGGTAAAGCACCGCTAAAAATAGTGGCACTTTACCGCCGACGCCCCAGTGTAAAAGCAGCCTTTACAAAACGGTTCCAAAGCCATGTTTTGAAGCAAGGGTAAACTAGCCCTTAGAGCTCTTAATTGAGAAAAGTACACACACTAGAGGATTTTTCATGGCTCAGGTTTACAACCACTTTAAAGTTCAGATTACCTAAAAAACCTCCTGAACCTCAAAGCCGTACACATATATACTGCTCCATTGTGAGTGTTTTCAATGCTAGCACAGGCTCAGAAAATGGGGTCATAAAGTACAATCGCTGCTTTAAACTAAAACAATAAGTACCTTACCTTTTTTGTCTAAAGTTTTACCAAAATTTGACAGCTCCATGAAGGCTTTGCAATTGCTAGAAATTTTTGACGCGTTCCTCTGTTAATGTTCAGATCTCCACTACAGCAAAAGTAATTTCATTAAACCTGTCGGGCAAAAAAGCTTTTCATTGCTTTGTTAGACCTTTTCAGATTATTTCAAGCCATTTTGGTGTAATTAAAATCACTTAGGTGTCCGTTTATGAAGCAGTGATCAGCGGTGATCCCGAGGATCGCCGCTGATCACAGTCCATAAACAGTTTATGAAGCAGTGATAATCGGGGGAGAACATGTTTGAACTTGTTCTCCCGCCGATTATCTCTACACAGGGAGAATCCTCATTGAATGACACAGGTGTCCGTTTATGAAGCAGTGATCAGCGGTGATCCCGAGGATCGCCGCTGATCACAGTCCATAAACAGTTTATGAAGCAGTGATAATCGGGGGAGAACATGTTTGAACTTGTTCTCCCGCCGATTATCTCTACACACGGAGAATCCTCATAGATGACACAGTAACGGCCAGTTTATGAAGTGGTGATCTCACCGCTTCACTGGCGATCTGAGTCAGAATTCACACTCCCAGGTTCACCAGCTCAGAGGTGGTGAATCGGGGAGTGAAGAGGAAATCTCGGGGGATCTGAGGGGGAAGGAGGAAGTTTTTTAACTTCCTTATGCCTCGTTCAGACCCCCCAACACTGTAAGCATGTCCCCCTATCATATTTATGTGTATACATATATATACATATATACATATAATGTGTATATGTATATATATATCATGTGTGTGTATATACATGTATATATAATGTGTGTGTGTGTATACATATGTGTATAATGTAGGGGGACTCTTTATTTTACTAACATTAATCCACGCCGTTGAGCGGTGATAATTTATCACTGCTTAATAAACTGACATCTGGTACTGTAATCTCGTAAAGTCTCACGAGATTCCAGTATCAGGGGCCGTTCTCCACTGTTTGAAGCATTTGTAGATCGCTTCACTCCTCCAAAGGTGAAGCGATCTACAAAGCTTCATAAACTGGCACACAGAGGAGAAAAATCTTCACTGTGAATGCCGGAGAACGAAGCAGTGAATAGATTTCACTGCTTCATAAACGGACACCTCTATGAGCAGTTTGTAGTGAAATTAGACAATTAAGAGTGGCTTGAAAAGTCCCCTGCTGCTGGAACCAGTGAAAAGCTGTTAAGTGCAAGGCAATCAATCAGTGCTTCACTTTATGACTTTAAAGGGGAGGAGGTGGAACTTGGTATAAAATACATAATTGTTTGGTAATTGATTTGGCTTTTTGATTTGCCCACACTAAACTGAAAAGAGAAATAAATTGGTTTTGTTAGCTAGTTTCTTTTGTCCAACTTTATTTCTCTAGACATGTTCAGTGAACAAATGTTTATAGGCAATTGTCAGTGGTCCATTACACCACATAATTAAAAAAACCTTATTGATGATATTTATTAAATGATCATAATAAAGGAAAGTGTGTGGTGTTGGCATGAAGCATTGTCTTAATTTACATTAAAAGACGACCTATTTTTAATAAATAATGAAGCCATGCTGTTCATTATTTAACATGCATTACTATTCCTTTGGTATGTTGAACAAAGGCGCAGCTAAAAATAAATATATTTTGCCTTTAGGTCTGTATATTGTCCACACTACATTTAAAGTTATACAAAAAATGCTAAATGTAGTTCAGTTTGAATGTTACACATTTGGAAATGTGCCCTTATTAGCATGTGATTTTATATGGAGCTGCTGTGGAAATGTCCCTAGTTGTCGACCATTGACATGCATATCATTGGAAATGAGAGGGTGCATTACATATCTGCATTGCAGGTGCCGTCAATTGTTACACAGGATTTATATAGCGCCAACGGTTTGCACATCGCTTTAAATGTAATTAAGTAAAAATCCTGCTTGCTACATCTTTTTAGTGTGATTTTTTTTTTTTTTCTTTTTTACAAATCTCATCTTTTATTTATTATTATTATTATTATTATTATTATTATTATTATTATTATTATTCAGGATTTATATAGCGCCAACTGTTTGCACAGAGTTTTACAACATGAGGGCAGACAGCGCAGTTACAAAACAATTCAATACAGAGGTTCCTGCTGTCATAGGCCCTATTCACACTTCAATTGAAGCTGGAATCTCCAAAAGCTGGAGGAGAAAAAAAAATTCTCTATGGAGAAGGGTTTTCATCTCCACTCCAAGTCACCCGAAGCTCCAAAAAGTTGTGGAGCTTTTTTGTAGCTCAAATTGGGCAAATTTGCACGTTTCTGGCGCATTTTTATATCCATGGAAATTATTAGAAACATGTTTTTTGTGCGCACTTGCACATTTTGCCATGCGTTTTAGTGTGATTTTATGCTCAAATAAAAAAAATGTATTAATAATAATAGTAATAATAAGTGAATAAGTAAATGTAAAATAAATGCACAAATAACTAAAAATCATCATAACCATAAAAATCACCCCCAACCTTAAAGATATTAAATTATTTTATTATTAATAATAATAATAAACTCCCAAACCGGACCAAAAAAATAATAATTTATTATTATAGTTGATTTATTTTGTGTTGGGGTGTTTCGTTAATTTTTTTTGTTAGGGGTTAATTATTATTATTACCTAGCAATACATAGTATTCCTTTATTACATTATTTATGATTATTTTTGTGTGTTTATTTTACATGTATTTATTCATTTATTAGGAGTAGTTGTTTTAATACCCTATTGACACAGGCCCTAACGGCTTTCTTTTTTTATCATAAACTACTGTTTTTTGTTTTTTATTTTATCCTTTTTCATTTCAATGCTGCTGCCTCTTTCAGCCACTTCCTGCCTACCTTCACATGCTCCAGGACTGGCTGCACATCACTGCCCTGGACAAAATTCCTGCTAGTGAGAACTAGGGACCAGGCCTAAGCAATCAGCACAGCCTCATGTAAGCTCCACCAGGGGTGCATGTCACAGGGTGATTTTGAAGAATCACAATTATGAATACAGCTGTCACACCCCGTATTTGGCAGTGTCTGATTACATGAACATTTTAAAGCTCTTATGAGATTTTAAAGATTGAGTTTAGCACCTCTTTAGTATTAGGGGCTGTTGCATGATGTATTTGTGTCCTTTGGACAAAACCATTAACCATACCAGTACAACCCAAGTATTTGTTGTTCTTGAGAGCAGTGGGATGATGGGTTATTTTAGCTTATGGTACATTGGTAAGCAGAGTGGCACAACATAGAATACAGAGCAATAACAATATTTTCAAAGTGTGCTGTACAGTTTCATCTTTGTTCCATCTGATAACAATTGCTCAATCAGGTGAAACGATGGAAAACTGGCCTATATCTATATTTAAAGCCAAACATCACCTTTTTGTTTCAAGCCCAGTTGTGGTTAAAAGACAATTTTCTTAGTTTTGGACATAGTGGAGAGGAGTAGAGCACCTGTCAGGTTTTTATTGTTGGCGCCAGACCAAAGGTGAACTTACAATTTAAAGTGGAAGTAAGCCCTTCTATTCTTTACAGCCAAGGAAGCTGCCTTCGTAGTTGCCATGGTGCTGCACATGTGATCAATTATGACACCAGCCATTTGATGGCCTGGCAGTTTCGTTGAGAGTATAAGCAACTGTGACAGTTATCTTTCACAGGATGCCCTGTGTGACTGTTTTGGAAAACCATTAAATTGACGAGTTTATTTCCACTTTAACCAGTTTAGCCCCGAAAGATTTTACCCCCTTCCTGACCAGAGCACTTTTTGCGATTCGGCACTGCGTCGCTTTAACTGACAATTGCGCGGTCGTGCGACTTTGCACCCACACAAAATTGACGTCCTTTTCCCCCCCATAAATAGAGCTTTCTTTTGGTGCTATTTGATCACCTCTGCAGTTTTTATTTTTTGCGCTATAAACAAAAAAAGAGCGACAATTTTGAAAAAAACGCATTATTTTTTACTTTTTTCTATAATAAATATCCCCCAAAAATATATAAAAAAACCTATTTTTTTCCTCCGTTTAGGCCAATATGTATTCTACATATTTTTGGTAAAAAAAAAAAAAATCGCAATAAGCAATAAATATTGATTGGTTTGCGCAAAAGTTATAGCGTCTACAAAATAGGGGATAGTTTTATGGCATTTTTATTATTTTTTTCTTACTAGTAATGGCGACGATCTGCAATTTTTATCGGGACTGCAACATTATGGTGGACAATTTTGACATGTTTTTGGGACCATTGGCATTAACATGGCATTAACATTAACACACATTACTGTAAAAATTTAACTGGCAGTGAAGGGGTTAACACTAGGGGCGATCAAGGGGTTAATGTGTTCCCTAGTGTGTGTTCTAACTGCAGGGGGGAGGGGACTGTGCAGGGGAGATGACAGATCGCTGTTCATACTCTGTATGAACAGACGATTTGTCTGTTCTCCCCTCAAGAGAACCGTAAACTGTTCCAGATCCCAGTTGTCCATGTGTCAGCGGCGATCGCGGGAGCCTGGCGGTGATCGTGACCGCCGGGCACTCGCATCCTAGTGGCCACAGGGCGAAGCGATGTTGCATAACGTTGTTTCGCCCAGCCGTGCCATTCTGCCGCAGTACAACTGCAGCGGCTGGTCGGCAAGTGCTTAATGCTACATTTTGAATAGGATAGGATTTGTTATGTCTGTTTTTAGCATAGATTTTTAAGCATCTAGAAGCATTTAGCAAGTGTGTAGGCAGTGCTGGGCTTCCTTACTAGAAAGTCCAGCATGTTCTGCAGACTTAAAAATTTGTATACAACCAGCATTTTACAAAGTGTATAAAATTTTAATTTATGAACTCCTAACATTCCAGAGAAAATAATTACAGTAGTCTGAAACTATTAGTCTCAGTGGCGGAACTACCGCCATAGTGACCCATGCGGGTGCTATGGGGCCCGCAGCCGAGTTGGGGCCCGGTGAGTGGCGTTGCTAGGCGGGCGCGGGCCGCACTGGGTGACATCCCTTGGGTAGCATCAGCCGCACCACTAACACCGGTCGCTGTGCCTCGCACCGCTGTGTCCCTCAGTAGTGCGGACCGAAGCCGCCTCCCCTGTTTACATCCACAGAGGAGGAGGAGCCTACAGCCTCGAGGGACACACAACGCTGTGTGTATCTGGAGACTGTCAGCGCTGTTCTGATGTATGTAAGAAGGGGGGCGTCTGTACTGTTTGGGGGGATTGTACTACTGAGGAGGAGTCTGCACTGAGGAGGGGTCTGTAATGCTGGGGGGTCTGCACTAGGGGGGGGTGTCTGTACTAAGGGGGGAGTCTGCACTGCTGGGGGGTCTGCACTGAGGTAGGGGGTGTCTGACTGATGGGGGTATGCATGTGTGTCCTTCAGGAGCTGCATACAGTAAACTGCATACTTTGTTGTTCGAAATTAATATAAGCTGTTGCCTGGGTACTGTGCTACATGAGTGTGGTAATCTGTTGTTCAATGTCATTAGTTCATTTTTTTGGGGGGAGGGGGGGCTGTTTTGCAGGGGGGGGCCCCATACAACATTTTGCTATGGGGCCCTGTGATTTCTAGTTACGCCCCTGTATAGTCTCCAGTGTAGTTTCCTCTGTATTCACATTTTTGTTGGCATAAAGTGGAATTTCAGGTGAATATGATCAATTAAGATTGAATTCACAAATGGTGCAGCGACAGACATTTTACTGCATTGTAAAACGCCTGTCGCCGCAGAGACACAGAAAACAATCGTCTGTCACACTGCAACACAGCCTAGAGCTGCACTAAAATGCAGAAATGCTTTTGTTATCACAGCACATCGTACCAAACTGTAGAGCAGAGCAGCTTTTTGTGTACTTCAAATAAAGTATGTACAAAAAAAAAGGAAGCCGTGTGATGCATTGAATTGTGCACCACACTGGCGCTATCACAGCCGGGAAGGGACAGCTGCCGGAGCAATAAAGCACTCAAAAGGGGGGGAAAAGCATATTTGTTGACAGAGTACAATTGCTGTGCATTCATGATCCTTTCTGCTTTACGTAGTGGTGACATTATGTTTAGTGTAATGGTTTTTGTTGCGCTAAATCATAGACAGAGGAAGATAGGAAGAATTTCATTGCTTTCATTTTGTGAAAAAGAAGTGATTGACCGTTAGGCCTCATGCACACTGGACGTTTTTACAGCAGCTGTTTTTGGCTTCAGATGTGTTTTTTTTTTTTTTGTTTTTTGTTGTTTTTTTTACAGTCAATAAACTCCCCATCATGTTCTCCTATGTGTCCATGCACACAAAAGCTGTTAGCAGCAGTTGTTGGCTGGGGCGTTTTTTGGCTTTAAAAAAAACCCAAAACTAGTGAGTTCTGAGAAGAGTTTTTCAGCTGTAAAAACGCTCTAACGTCAAACACTGATAAATGCAGATAAACGCTCAAAAACTTGGCTTGCCATCGTTTTTTGATGTTTTTGATCCATTAAAGAAAAAAAAGTGCCCCCCACCCCTCCTTCAACCCCCCCCCCCCCCCAAAAAAAAAAAAAAAAAAAGCTAACATGGAAAAACACAAATACACAATATTGCAAAATCGTTAAAAACATCGCTGCAAAGCTACTGGTGTTTTTATAACGTTATTTTAACGTCCAGTGTGCATGAGCCCTTAAAGTGATTGTAAAGTCTTGTTTGTTATTTTTTAGGAAAAAAAATGTATACTTGCCTGCTCTGTGCAGTGGATTAGCACAGAGCAGCATGGATCCTCCTCTTTTCGGGTCCCTTTTCGGTGCTCCTGGCCCCTCCCTCCTGTCGAGTGCCAGCACAGCAAGCAGCTTGCTATGGGGGCACCCGAGTCAAGTCACAGCTCTGTGTGTCCATTCAGACACGGGGCCTCGGCCGCGCCCCCTCTCTCCTGATTGGCTAACAAATTTGAGAGCAGCAGGAGCCAATGGTGCCACTGCTGTGTCTCAGCCAATCCGTAGGGAGATTCTCGGGAAGCCAAGACGCTCGTGGACAATCCTAGACAGAGATGGGGCTCAGTTAAGTATGGGGGGGTTGCTACACACAGTAGGATTTTTATCTTCGTACATAGAATGCATTAAGATAAAAAACCCTCTAACTTTACAACCCCTTTAATATGCAGTACACCAGGGGTCTCCAAACTTTTAAAAAGAAGGGGCCAGTTTACTGTTCTAAAGACTTTAGGGGGTCCAGATTGTGGCCAGTAGGGGTAGAGAATGTCCCAGGCCCAGCATCAGTGAGAATAAACATGGCCTCAGGGTTGGGGATCAGTTGGAGCTGGAATAGTGTCCCATGGTTGTTATCAGTTGGAAGAATAGTACTCCATTGTTGGTATCAGTTGGAGAATTGGTGCCCCATCATTGATATTGGTGTGGGAAATGGTGCCCCATCATTAGTGTCAGTGGCAGGAATTGTGCCCCACTTATCAGTGGGAAAATAGTGCTTCATATCATTTGGGGAAATAGTGCCCCAGGGGCCGGATAAAGGCTAGCAATGGGCCGCAGTTTGGAGACCACTGCAGTACACCAAACTTCTTCTATAATGAAGATTTTGATGTAAAAATGTTTCAGATTTACAGGAGGCTCCATCTTTAGGTAGTATCCTGATTCATAAGAAATACGATTTTTTTTTTTTTTTGTACTGGCAGCCAATTCTTCTGGTTTGGGTTGGCCTCAACTGTCCCGACTGCTCTGCAAATATCAAATCCTGTTTGCATACAAATACACAGAGTTTTTCTTTAAAATCTAATGAAATGCCACATATAACTGCATTAGCAGAGGAATTTGCCCTGATTAAAAACCTGAAAAGATCCGTAAATCATTCAAGATCGGCTTGGAGAGATAATAGTTTCCATGGCGACGATTTCTGCTGCATGTCGACATCAGAGGGCTTTTCACAACCTGATCCAAAGCAAGCTTGAAAACAAATAGCTTATCATTTCCATGTGTCTGTGAATAGAACCAGCTGCTTTAACCCTTTCATGGTGTTCTGGACAGCATTTCTGGAAATATAATGAACTTGATGTAAAAGCTGAGAGGGAAGAATGTTTTCTACAGCAACTAGTGAGATTGTAACTGCTATTTCTCTAATTAGGGCTAGAAAATGAAAGGCCGGTTAGTACATGCATCAGAGGCTTTATTTTTTTTTTCTGCTTGCATACAAAAGTGACGTTGGCATTAATTCAGCAAATAACATAATACCGTAATTTACCTCTGTGTGTTAGCTGTGCAAGTCAACAGAAAGTTAACTTTTTAGTTTACAAAAGGTTTATCATATCTATTATCACTGCCTAAAATATTTTTTGGATTATCCTAATGTATAAGATGGCTGTTCATGGTTAGTTGTATTTTACATTTAGCCAGCAGACGACTAGTTCCATCATCCACACAAATGAAGAGGGTGGAGAAATTCCCCATGCTGCTTTCCAAATACACAGATCAGTGGCTGCAGCTGATCAATGGAACATTTTCCAACATGTTCCTTTGAAAAAAAAAAAAAAAATCCATTAAATAGTCAACTTCTGTGGGGTGGTGGAGACCACACGCTTATCGAAAAGTCAATCCATCTATTGCCAGTTTTAGACTGAGGTCTCCCTGAGTAGCGGAGAACATTGGAAGATTTAGGACTTGTTCATTATTATTAATATTATTATACAGGATTTATATAGCGCCAACAGTTTACGCAGCGCTTTACAATATAAAAAAGGAGACAATACAGTTATAATACAATAAAATACCAGAGGATTAAGAGGGCCCTGCTCAGAAGAGTTTACAATCTAATAGGGTGGTGCAGGTGGTACAAAAGGTTGTAACTGTGGGGAATGAGCTGATGGAAGTGGTAGAAGATTAGTTGGAGACGTGATGGGCTTTCCCAAAGAGTTTTCAGGGATCGCCTGAAGGTAGCAAGAGTAGGGTATGGCAGGACCAGTGGAGGTTGTGAGTTCCAAAGGATGGGAGAGGCTCTGGAGAAATCATGGAGATGAGCATGGGAGGGGGAGATGAGAGCGCTTGAGAGTAGGAGGACTTGAGAAGAGCGGAGAGGATGATTTGGGTGATATTTGGAGACAAGATTGGTGATGTAGCTCGGGGCAGAGTTGTGAATGGCTTTGTATGTTGTGGTTAGAATTTTGAATTTAATTCACTGGGTGATTGGGCGCCAGTGTAGGGATTGGAGGAGAGGGTTGGCAGACACTGAGCGGTTGGTAAGGTGGATAAGTCTGGCAGCAGCATTCATCATAGACTGAAGAGGGGATAGCCTATGGAGAGGCAGGCCAATGAGAAGGGAGTTGCAATAGTCGAGGCGAGAGATAACGGAGTGAATGAGGAGCTTTGGTGGTTTCATTTGTTAAAAAGGGGCAAATTTTAGAGATGTTACGGAGGGGAATTCTACAAACTTTGACAACGATTGAACTTGGGGCTGAAATGACAAGTCAGATTCTAGGATTACACTGGCTTGAGGGACTGATAGTTGCATTGTTGATTGTGATGGAAAAGTCATGGAGGGGAGCATGGGCGGGGAGGAGTATTAATAGCTCAGTTTTAGAGAGATTTAGTTTAAGGAAGTGGTGCAACATCCATGCTGATATGTCAGTTAGTAATGCGAGAGGAGACTGAAAGAGTGAGGTGTGGAGTAGACAGATTTGGGTGTCATCGCCGTATAAGTGGTATTGGAAGCTGTGGGCCATTATCAAGTGACCAAGGGAGGAGGTGTAGATAGAGAAGAGGAGGGGTCCAAGAGCAGAGCAGAACATTGGAGGAGTTAGGGCTAGTGTATATATATATATATATATATATATATATATATATATATATATATATATATATATATATATATATATATATATATATATATACACACACACTGTTAGAGGTTGAGTCTGGTACATATCAGACTCGGAGATCAAAATTTTTATTTAACCTCCCTGGCTGTATGATTATTTCAGATTTTTGCGTCTCAAAGCGGTACAATTATTTTGCATAGAAATTTGGCATTTTATATTGTAGGCCTGTAATTCTTAGCAATAACACACTTAAATCTGTCCACCAAGAGTCTAGTAGATATCCCGGGTATGATGAAGTTTGAAACACAAAATCATAAATTATAATATAATAAATAAATATAAATAATTATAAAAAATAATATAATGATAATAAAATAAATTTCCCCACAATTCACTATCGCTCAATTCTGCAAGTGTTCTAATTTACTATCGCTGTTTTCTAGCTGGTCTAAAACCACTTTTGACGTAAATGGACACTTTTTGGTTTCTATGGACAATCTCCAGTTTCCAGGCAGAAAGAACAGTATATATAATATAAAGGACAAAGGGGATGTAAAATGATTTCATACAGTACTGTAATCTGCAAGAAGTTAGGAATTTTAACTTTTTTGAATTTGCCGCCAGGCTCCGCCCCCGTGCGTCGTGATGCTTGCAGGGAACAGAGCTCGGCACACAGGACATCGGGCGGAGGACACAGCCCGCAGACACAGCGGGGGGGACATCGCAGGATCCTGGGGACAAGGTAAGTACACTGCACCAGGATCCTGCAATGCAATCCCGAGTGTGGCTCGGGGTTACCGCTAATAGTGCTGAAATTTAACCTCGAGCCACACTCAGGAAAACCGCCAGGGAGGTTAAAAAAAAAAAATAATTAAGAACCTAAAACACTGTTTTGAAGATTTTCAGACAAGACTGTATTATATTATACATGACTGATTCCCTTGGGTTAAAAAAACAAAAACAGCAGATAATTACTACTATAAGGTGTTTATTATTACTTTCACTGATTTGCAGTATGTATGTGTGTGTATATGTGTATATATGTGTGTGTGTGTGTGTGTGTGTGTGTGTGTGTGTGTGTGTGTATGTATGTGTGTGTGTGTGTATGTGTGTATATATATATATATATATATATATATATATATATATATATATATATATGTGTGTGTAGAGGTGCACCAAATGGAAATAATATATAATTGTATTTGACTTTTTAATTAATATCAATTTAAATGAATATGAATTTATTGTCGGGCATTATTGGCACCTTTATCACAAGAAAAATGTGTACACCCTGGTCCATTGGGCTTCCATTGTGGTGTTAAAATTCCTGCTTGGTGCACTTTTCGTCATTAACGCACCCGTGTTATAATTTTGATGTGATGTGGTTGCATAAGTGTGCCCCACCCTTAGACCCCTTTCACACTGGGGCGGTTTTCAGGCGGTATTGCGCTAAAAATACCGCCTGAAAACCGCCCCTAAACAGCTGCCGCTGTTTGTTCAGTGTGAAAGCCCGAGGGCTTTCACACTGAAGCGGTGCGCAGGCAGGGCGGTGAAAAAAGTCCTGCAAACCGCGTTTTTGGAGCGGGGAAGGAGCGGTGTATTCACCGCTCCTTCCCCGCTCCTGCCCATTGAAATCAATGGGACAGCGCGGCTATACCGCGGCAATACCGCGGCTATAGCCGCGCTGTACGAGGGATTTTAACCCTTTTTCGGCCGCCAGCGGGGGGTAAAACCGCACCGCTAGCGGCCGAATACCGCTGCAAGAACGGCGGTACAGCAGCGCTAAAAATAGCGCTGTTGTACCACCGACGCCCCCACCGCCCCAGTGTGAAAGGGGCCTAAAACTAATACTTTGTTGAAGCACCTTTTGATTTTATTACAGCACCCAGTCTTTTTGGGTATGAGTCTATCAACATGGCACATCTTGACTTGGCAATATTTGCCCAATCTTCTTTGCAAAAACACTCTAAATGTATGACATTGCGAGGACATCTCCTGTGCACAGCCCTCTTCAGATCACCCCACAGGTTTTCAATCAGATTCAGCTCTGGGCTCTCGCTGGTCCATTCCAAAACATTAATCTTCTTCTGGTGAAGGCATTCCTTTGATTTGGATGTATGCTTTGGGTCGTTGTCATGTTGAAAGATGAAGTTCCTCTTCATGTTTAGCTTTCTAGCAGAAGCCTGAAGGTTTTGTGCCAATATTTACTGGTATTTGGAACTGTTCATACTTCCCTCTAACTTGACTAAGGCCCCAGTAAGGCCCCTTTCACACGAGGCGGACTCCGCTTCCACGGAGTCCGCCTCGGTCCGCCGGCTCAGCGGGAGATCAGTCCGTTGATCTCCGCTGAGCCGGCGGATGACCGGTTCCTCTCTGCTCTCTAAGCGGGGCGGGGCTTGTCAGATGCCGCTGCCGCCTATGGAAGGATCAGATGAAAACGGACAGAATGTCCGTTTTCATCAGATCTCACCCGATCCACCAGCGACGGACCTGGACGTAGGGCCATCTGTCTGCTTTTAGCGGATCGGACCGAGTCGTATGTCAGCGGACATGTCTCCGCTGACATCCGTCGCTCCATAGGCTAACATGGAGCGCCCGTTCAGGTCCGCCGTCAAGACTGACAGGCGGACCTGAACGGTCCGATCGTGTGAAAGGGGCCTTACAGCTGAAGAAAAACAGACCCAAAGCATGATGCTGCCACAACCATGCTTCACTGTGGGTATGGTGTTCTTTTGGTGATGTGCAGTGTTGTTTTTGTGCCAAACATATCTTTTGGAATTATGGCCAAAAAGTTCAACCTTGGCTCCATCAGACCACAACACATTTTCCACACGCTTTTGGGAGACCCTAGATGTGTTTTTGCAAAATTTAGCCGGGCTTGAATGTTTTTGTTGGTAAGAAAAGTCTTCTGTCTTGCCCTCTACCCCATAGCCCAGACATATGAGAAATACGGGAGATTGTTGTCACATGTACCACATAGCCAGTACTTGACAGATATTTCTGCAGCTCCTTTATTGTTGCTGTAGGCCTTTTGGCAGCCTTCCTGACCAGTTTTCTTCTCATCTTTTCATCAATTTTGGAGGGATGTCCAGTTCTTGGTAATGTCACTGTTGTGCCATATTTTCTGTACTTGATGACTGTCTTCACTGTGTTCCATGGTATATCGAATGCCTTGGAAATTCTTTTGTACCCTTCTGATTTATAAATAAGGCTTTAATCTTTTCTCTTTTTTTTTTTTTTTTTTTTGGTGCACTCATCCCAACTCCCCGCCAGCACTGCCACTCAATCCATGACTTTTTCATGTTTTTTTGGATAGTGTTATTACCATGTTCACTGGTTTTAAAGTGGTAGCAACTTTAAATTAATATCTCGTAACACGCACCATTTAGGAGCTATTTGCTCTTTTGGCAGCCGGTGACATCCGTGGCACATGCACTCTGAAGGAAAGGGATATGCCATTCCTTGAGAGCGATGTGCCGTGGCTTTGACTCTGTGTGCGGACTGACATCATCGGGGCTCGGCCATTTAAGCTAGCGGAGCCCACAAAGGAAGACTGGGTGAAGATGGACGCCCTGTCCGCAGTGACAGCGCACCGCACCACTGGAAGGATTTGTTTGAAGGTTAGTGTTTCATAGTGTGCTAGTATGCGATGCATACTAGCACAATATGCCATCGCCTTGCCGGGAATTTTTTATTTATTTTTTTACATTTTTAAATGCCGCAGCTTTAATAACACTTTAACTGTTTCCTAGGCTATTGTACGTATTGAAATGGACATGTTGAGAAAAGAAGTAGATTAGAGTAACAGTTTTAATAAAATAAGTGCTATCCTGCCCCTTCTTCCTCCACCAGAGGAGGCGATTTACTAAAGGCAAAAATACCTTGCACTTTGCAGTTGCTCCAGAGCTTAGTAAATGAGCAGAAGCGCTGCTGACTTCCATCATCCAATCATGTGCAAGCAAGAATGCTGTTTTTTTAAACTTTCTTTACATGTGATTGGGTATTCTTTGCAAAGTGAAGCCTTACCTAATTTACTAAGCTCTGGATCAACTGCACTTGCATAGGGCACAGCCTATTTGTCTTTAGTAAATCAACCCCACAGTCTCAACCAAATTACCCATTTTGTCAACTGGTGTCTGAGCCTAAACATAGCAGTAACATCCCCTCTTTCATCATGTGAGAGTGCCTGGGCCTAGCAGTTAGCCCTGTGGCCTAAACAGTGTACCATGGGTGGATGTAACATGCCTTAGCAGCAGGGATCACTGTAGAGATATCAGTGAGTCAGGAAGTCGGGATGACAATGTCTCTTTAAAGAGTAACAACTTTTATTGGGAAAAAACATTCCGCTTGGGTGATCCATGTACATTGCAAGGTCTGCTTCAGTTGAACTTTAGCACAAATCCCGGACAAGCCCCCAATTATTTTATTTTTGTCTGTCTAGTAAGGTTACTTTGCGATATAAGCAAGGAAGCTCAGACCTCTACAGTGTATTTAATGTGCTTTTACTATACAAAAATGCTGTACATACAAAACTATTACAATATTAGGACTACAATACAAGACTGACAGATATAACACGCAAGATGCCTAGCAAATAAGCAGAAACTATGGTCTGTAAACAGTAGAAATACACTTAAAAGTCACTTAACCTCAGGTTACGTTGTGTTCCTGATCTTCGTAGCCAATGAGGACCCAGGCTTCTTTAAGCAGTTGCTGGAGATTGGGTCAAAGCGTCTTCAGGTATCTTTTTTTTTTTTTTTTCTGGCTGGCACAGACCTTCCTGTTAAGGCATTATGGAGTCCTCTCCGTCAGCTTTTGCCTGACAACCTTTTATTGGGAAGTTTCAGGATGTCAAGCTTTTTGTCGACTACAGTTACAAACTTGTTTACTGTAGTTACAGAACAACAGGCTGCTCCAACTGTACCATCCCCACATGGGTGTGACCCCCTTTGGCAAACTGAGGTTAATGGGAGAAGCATTCTCCAATTCACCCTCTAGATGGCACTTTTGTATCATACCATAGGTTATATGTCAAAAAATGTATACCATTATGCAAATAACCTGTATTGAGACTATATTCTATAATAAAAACCGTTTGTAAACAAAAAAAAGAAAAGCCAAGCTATTTGCCCAGGTTACAGACTTGTTTACTGTAGTTACAGAGACAATAAAAACATCTAACTGTCAACTGAGATGGGAGCAATAGTTCATTATTCCCATTGTATCCAAACACATTTGTTTCAGAAGTCCACTCAAACACTCAAGAGTAACCAGATTTCTGTTTGTTTGACAAACTACTAAACAGATTGTCCTATGTACAGTAATGTCTGATTAAAAAAAAATCATATATATAGATATATATATATCTATATATCAAACGCAACACACTTGTTCTGAAGAAAATAGCTGTTTGTCTGTGACCATGGTAGTGGTTTTATTATCAATCAGTTTCTGTGCCTACAGGGCTCTAATAAGGAAAGTGGCAGGCAGGAGCCACATTACTTTAAACGTGATTTCCCTTTGGCACTATCTCACCCAAAAATAATTTTTGTTGTGGGGGATGCTCAAAGTCTGCCTTGTATCTTAGTGCAGACTTCTAGAAAACTCAGTAAGCCAATCCAAAAGCAGGAAATGGCATACATCTGGGGAACGTCTGTACACCATCTGTAACCAAAATGCCTCCAGGTAGCCGTATTGTATTGCATTTTACAAATTGGAAAGGAAAGGTCATTTTTAATAACATTCAATTACAATATGTCTTGTATCACAATTATATATAAAATATATATATATATATATATATATATATATATATATATATATATATATATATATTTGCTCTTTTTCCCACTACATTGAAGTTGCCCTTTAAGTGTTAGGATTTGATTAAGTATTGGGAGTGCTTGAGCTTTAGGGTGCACGTTGCAAACTACATACACTCTTGTGAACTGTAGAGTTTATCCCATAGTTTTGGAGCCAACAACTACCTTACCATTGAGTTAATGAAAGAGTTCATTGCAAAAGATAATTCCACATATAAAGTGAAAGAAGCCTGGAGCTGATAGACAGGTTTTATGGTGAGCTTCTATAATAGGACAGTGAGAAGGAGGTGGGAGGACTAAAATAATTTGGGGTACCTAGCAGTCTGCATTTCTGTGTTGACCTGCACTTTACCAATCAAGTCATCTACATCTTTAAAAAAAACAAAAAAAAAAAAACAGCTACTTTGCCTTTAATAACCCCACGCATTAACACAAAGCAAAGCATGCATTTTCAAGTTCATCTAGTATAAATGACCCCTAACCTTTGTTTTGTTAGTAAAAGTCTGAACTGTTTACGTCCACTATATGTGTCTGCGTGTGACTTAATTTTTGTAGGCATGATGTGCACTGGTGTAAGGCATTGTTACACATTAGTGCCGGTTCACACTGGGGCGACTTGTCAGGCGACCTAGTCGCCTGACAAGTCGCCTCCCGTTCTGTACAATGGAACCGTTCTAATCGGAGCGACGCAAGTCGCTCCGACTTAGAAAAAGGTTCCTGTACTACTTTTGGGGCGACTTGAGGCGACTTGCATAGACTTCTATACAGAAGTCGTTTTGCAAGTCGCCGTGCATGTCGTGTGCAGGTCGCCTCGGTGAGGCGACCTGCAAGTCGTGCCGCCCCTGTGTGAACCGAGCCTTACAGTGTGCAGTATGATCTCTAGAAGCCTGAACACTAATGAAGTGAGGATGATTGATGAACAGCTTTGTAAATTTAAGAAAGAATGTGTTTGCCCCCCTCTTGGCCTTTCAGTTTAGTAGTAATCCAGGTCAGTGATCTTTGATCTGGAGCAGCTGACATCCTCTGTGACACACTGTTAGTGGTCACTTAGTGTCTGGGCCTTTATGTTATTACTTCTGACATTTCAATCACAGTACAGCCTTCATCTCTAGTGAGAGCAGTTTATATTATTTTCACAAGTATATTTTCTTAAATCTTTCAGTGTTTGAGGTCTTGACATAGATTTGTTACAAGAGTCTGATCAAAGCTGCTTGGAGCTGTATGTTACAAGTGGGGGGTTGATAATTTTTATAACATTCAGCAGCCAATTGATTCTACAAAAAAAATAAAAAATCCCAGTATTGAGCTGAAAATGGCATATGTGTTCTAAATGGGTGTTGGTCTTTGTGACTGGGCCTGGTGTGTATCGGACATCTTTTCAATTTACTGGGGTCTGTAATCCTGTTTTATTGAGGAAAGTGGAAATGGGCGATTATTTTTAATTTTTTTTAACGGCAATCACTTTTTAGATTATGTTTATACTGTCTCCAAAGGGGGTATTGGGCACTTGTAGTCAGTGCCTACCCAATGCCCACTAACTGGCAGGTATAAAAGGGAGTATTGAGCTTTACATTAATGGGAAATTGAAGTTCTGTATGCAGGGATTAAGGTCAATATCCCAGTAACTTTAATCCCTTCCTTTTGCAGAAGAATGTTCAGAGCTAACAAGACATATCTTAAAGGAGTTGTAAAGTCAGAAGTTTTTTTGTCTTAATGCATTCTATGCATTAAGATAAAAAGCCTTCTGTGTGTAGCAGCCTCCCCAGCACCCCCTAATACTTACCTAAAGCCCAATCTCTGTCCAGCGATGTCCACGAGTCCCTCGGCCATCCGGGACTCCCCTCCTGATTGGCTGACATACAGCAGTGGCACCATTGGCTCCCACGGCTGTCAATCAAAGTTGGCCAATCAGGTGAGAGAGGGGGCAGGGCCAAGCTCTGTGTCTGAATGGATACACGGAGCTGAAGTTCGCCTCGAGTACCCTCACAGCAAGCTGCTTGCTGTGGGGCCACTAGACAGGAGGGAGGGGCCAGGAGCACAGAAGAGGGACCTGAGAAGAGGAGGATCTGGCTTGCTCTTTGCAAAACCACTGTAACAGAGCAGTTTTCTTTTAAATGAGACTTTACAATCACTTTAACATAGCTTCATGTCACTCCGTAATGACCCTGGGCTTTAATGTCAGAAGGCAGAGCGGCTTTCCCATCACGTGACCACTGTGTTTTGGCTCTCTCAGCAGTCACATGATTGGGAGCTCAGCCTGCTGGTTTCTGATCAGAGGCCGTGACCAAGAGCTGTCGGACACATATGCTGGGCATTAAGTTCCACTATTCCTGCCAGCGCGTATATGTTCTATGCAGTTGGGAAGACATTAAAGTAAAACTGCCCAGACTATGTAAACTAAAGTATTTACATTTTCTGAACAAGCAGTAAAAGTATTTTAAGGCTGTGTTCACACTTATGCGAATTGGATGTGAGTTTCTCAGCATCCAATTCGCATAGCAGGAGATTGTCACTGGCTCTCTATGGAGCTGGTTCACACATCTCTGCAGCGTCTCCGGTGCGAATTGCACAAGAGCCCTGTGCGTCTTTTGGTCAGTTTCAGGTCCGAATTTGGGCTGAAATCGGACCTAAAACGGTGAATGCAGAAGCACTGGACTCCTGCTGTGAGCCGCTGCGTGTTCTAGTGTGAACCCAGCCTTCAACAAGTCCTCATTCACCTCTGTAGCTATTGACATTGTGGAGAAATTTGTCTTCACAGTCCACTGCAAACAAATAGATGTTTCTAAAGCTTTTAATAACTGACTGAAACTAGCAGATTCTTTGTTGTGACCTTTGACCTTCCAGGGATGGCTTGAAGGCTGTTGTTCCCACTAGTTAAGGATTTGTATATAACCCGCACAAAGTGTATTCATGCCAAGTTTTTGGACAATTAATACACCTTTGTTATGTATGAAGTATCAATTAGAGCTGAAGGTTTTTTTTTGGGGGGGGGGGGGGTGCAGCACCAGACCCCATTAGGTATGCATAACAGTGTGCATCCCATTACCTCACCTGCAAGTGTCTGCTTCTGCTAAAAATAATCCCTGCAGTGTTTCCTTCCCTGCTGCTGGGTACTGCCCTGAACAGCTGTCATCCGCCGCCGTGAGGGTTAACCGTAATGGCTGCTACCATGGCATTATGCCATTCATATTGCTCATATTACTGAACTCCCACGATGCATCACACTCTGTGAATGGGCATTCGATTTAAATTTACCTTCTCCATTCACAGAAAGTGATGCATTGTGAGACAATAACAGTAGGAGTTGTGCGACTGGTGGAAAAAGCAGAAGGGGCGGGTGGCAAAACTGTTCTCAGTAGCAGCTCCTGTTTTTAACCTACAGCACCAGAAAACAAAGGCACAGGGCAGTATCTGGCAGATGTAAAGTAGACCCTGCAAGAAGCCAAAGCCTGCAGGTAATGGGATGCACACAAATGCACATAACTTTTATATTCAGTCCCATATCCATACAGAGCAGATAAAGGGCGCTTTCGAAAAAATCCGTTTAACAAAGGGTCCACGTATAAATCGCTAAACCTAACTGACAGTGCTGACAGTGTTGCTACTCCACTATTAAAACCAAGGAAAATGCTATTAAATTTGTATAATTGATATGCCTTTAAAATATATATATATATATATATATATATATATATATATATATATATATATATATATATATATATATATATTTTATTATTATTATATATATATTTTTTAAATCCTATATCTGTTTTAACCCAAATTGCTTCCATCCTAATGTATTGAGTTGTAAGTTTCCGCTGTTACTCTTGCTTTTAATTAACATCGGTCCTAAATTTCTTAATTTCATTTGCAGATTAATTTACGCCTTATCTTGGTAAGCGGCAAGACAAAAGAGTTTCTCTTTTCTCCAAATGATTCGGCGGCAGACATCGCAAAACATGTCTACGATAACTGGCCTATGGGTAAGTGAAGAGATACTTTCCTGGTGTGTACAAATGTCTATTATGTATTTTGGATGACACCGGGATAATTCCTTATTAAGGGATTAGTTCTCCTAAGCACTAGTACATAAAATAACACTAAACTGGTTAAAAAGAAGACTTTCTATTTAAAGTGTTGCTAAACCCACAACAGTAAAATCAATCTGTATATGTAGTAAAGAATGCTTGTTATATTCACTGTGGAACCTAAGGGGTTAATCCTGCGCATTGTGTAAAAAGGCTGATTGATCCTGTTTGCATAGATCCTCCCCTTCTTGCATTGTCTCCAAAACATGTTTGGATAAGACAGAGTGAGTGGAGTCAGGCTGCACATGCTCATTTTGGTGTGTATTGCTAGACAGTTTTTTTTTCTTGGGTGAGTGTGTGTGATGAGCACCGAGCCAATCATCACTGTCCAGAAAAGGGGGTCAGGGGTCCTGCAGTCTTATAGGACAGACGGTGGAACCTAAGGGGGTTAATCCTTTGCATTGTGTGAAAAGGGTGTTTGATCCTGCCTTCTCTGATCCTCCCCTTCTTTTACTGTCCCCAAGCCATCTGCTGATAGAACAGAGCCCTAGGAGGCACTCTGCACATGTTCAGTTCGGTGTGTATTGCTAGATAGTTTTGTTTTTTTTTTTCTTGGGAGGGAGTGCATGTAATCAGCCCAGGGCCAATCAGCACTGTCCAGACAAAGTCAGGGGTTATGAAACCTCATAGGACAGTCAGAGGAGAATGAAAACTCCTCCATGAGAAAAAGCAGTTTATATTTACTAAAATATTTGCATTTCCATACTCTGTACTCTGGGAGACCAGATATAGTGAATGCAGGATCCTGGGTTTAGTAACACTTTCAGGATTCTTAACTTAAAAGCCTCATGCACTGGAGGTTATAAAAAAAGCAAGTAACGTTGGCTGTAGAAAGATGTAGAATGAGTTTTTCAGCTTTTTTTATATAAATGCCGAATAGCTGCATTTTTCTGCGTTTTTAAGTGGTTTTCAGCTTTTATCAGAGTTAGAGCTGTTTTACAGCTGAAAAACTGGGCTGTATAGTGAATGATCACTCTGATAGCCAATCAGAGGCTTTCACAGCTGGCTGTGAATACTTTCCAGATGCACTGTAACTACTTCAATCACTGTTCTCTTTGCTATAGAAGAAGCTCTACCTGCTCTGCTTCCATCCCCCTTTGGTCCTTCTGTGCACCTGTGCTCCCTCTATAAAACATAATATACATGTACACTATATTACCAAAAGTATTGGGACACCTGCCTGTACTTGCTCATGAACTTTAATGGCATCCCAGTCTTAGTCCGTAGGGTTCAATATTGCGTTGGCCCACCGTTTGCAGCTATAAAAGCTTCAACTTTTCTGGAAAGGCTGTCCACAAGGTTTAGGAGTGTGTCTATGGGAATGTTTGACCATTCTTCCAGAAGCACATTTGTGAGCAGAAGGCCTGGCTCACAGTCTCCTCCTTTCTAATTCATCCTGAAGATATTTTATCGGATTGAGGTCAGGACTCTGTGCAGGCTATTCAAGTTCCTCCGCTCCAAACTCGCACATCCATGTCTTTAAGGACCTTGCTTTGTGCACTGGTCCAAATCATTTGGTGGAGGGGGGATCATGGTGTGGGGTTGTTTTTCAGCGGTTAGGCGTTGTCCCCTTAGTTCCAGTGATGGGAACTCTTAAGGCGTCAGCATTCTAAGACAATTTCATGCTCCCCTTTGTGGGTACAGTTTGGGGATGGCCCCTTTCTGCTCCAACGTGACTGCTCACCAGTGCACAAAGCAAAGTCCATGAAGACAAGGATGAGTACGTTTGGGATGGAGGAACTTGACTTTTCCCCACTCGGTCTAAAACTAAAATTAGTCTACAACTAAAAATAAAAATTTGCCTGAAGGTGGACCATATGATTCTTTTGGGACTTTTCTGTACTTCAATGCCATATTGGCCAAATCTATGAAGTATTCTAATGAACTATTTGTGTGAATGGTGTAATGACTTGCAAAACACAGCAAAATGTTTGACCTTTCATTTTCCAGTTAAAGTGAATTTCTACATTGTGGTCAAACATTTCTGACTCCATACCACAATTAACAGACCACGAACCAAACACTGCTTTTCCGCAAAGAAGTGCTGGCTTTGAAGAAATTTATTTTAAGCAGAATTCCAGCTAAATAAGTTGACATTCAAATAAGTATACTGTTTTGTCTGCCAGAATATGTTTTAGCTATTTAGTTCCTTGTTATCACATTACTGCTGCAGTGTATAGAGGGTCAAACCCGTGTTCAGAGCTTACTGCCTCTGGGCTGCTCATTGGAAGAACAGCCATCCCTTCTCACTGTTGGGATTGTCCACTTCCTGTTATCCAAAACACTGCCATCTTCAGCACACAAACAATACAGCATGTTAGGATAGCAACATTGTGCAGTGCTGTAGAAGCTGATTGTCTCCAGTCTTGTTTCCCATGTGCAAAATAATGAAGGGAAGGGCTAATCCAAGCTTTAAAAGATTCAAAACTAATGCCGCGTACACACGGTCGGACTTTCTAGAAAGCTAGGTCCGACGTACTTCCCGCCAGACTTCCGGCGGACTACCGCCGGACTTTCTGAACGGCCGGACTTGCCTACACACGGCCGGACTTTCTGGAATCCGGTCTTCCCGACGGACTTCCGCCGGACTTTCAGAATGAACGGACTTTCCCACACACGGACAAGTCCGTTCATTTTGAACGTGACTCGGGTACGACGGGACTAGAAAAGGAATTCAATCTCGCCGCTTTTTTTGGCGAGATTGAAACCTTGCGAGCCCCGTCGCAGGCCCTTAGGTCTGGTATGGAACTTTAAGGGGAACCCCCTACGCCGAAAAACCGGCGTGGGGGTCCCCCCAAAATCCATACCAGACTCCGATCCGAGCACGCAGCCCGGCCGGTCAGGAAAGGGGGTGGGGACGAGCGAGCGCCCCCCCCCCTCCTGAACCGTACCAGGCCGCATGCCCTCAACATGGGGGGGTGCTTTGGGGGAGGGGGCGCCTTACTGTGCCCCCCCCACCACAAAGCACCTTGTCCCCATGTTGATGAGGACAAGGGCCTCTTCCCGACAACCCTGGCCGTTGGTTGTCGGGGTCTGCGGGCGGGGGGCTTATCGGAATCCGGGAGCCCCCTATAATAAGAGGGCCCCCAGATCCCGGCCCCCCCACCCTATGTGAATGAATATGGGGTACATGGTACCCCTACCCATTCACCTAGGTAAAAAGTGTTAATAATAAAACACAACACAGGTTTTTAAAATAATTTATTAAACTGCTCCGGGGGGGGGTCTTCTTCTGTCTTCGGGGGTCCCTCCGCTTCATCTTCTCCCGGGGTCCGGTTGGTTCTTCTCCGCTCTCTTCTCCCGGTGTTCCAGTTCTTCGGCCGGCTCCTCTGCTGTGTTCAGATAGCTCTCTTGCCAGCAGAGGTCCGGACTTCTGAGCTGCTGAGCTGCTGGGCTTCTTGTGTTCTCTTCTCTTCTCTTCCCCCAGATGTTGACACGACGCTCTCTCCGGCTGGACTGGTCTCCGAGGGCTGCGTTGTGACTTATATAGGCGGAGACCCCGCCCCCATATGATGTCACAGGCCCTGGGCATGCTGGGACTGTGACGTTTTAGGGGGCGTGGTCGACCACGCCCCCTAAAACATCACAGTCCCAGCATGCCCAGGGACTGTGACATCATATGGGGGCGGGGTCTCCGCCTATATAAGTCACAACGCAGCCCTCGGAGACCAGTCCAGCCGGAGAGAGCGTCGTGTCAACATCTGGGGGAAGAGAAGAGAAGAGAACACAAGAAGCCAAGAAGCCAAGAAGCCCAGAAGTCCGGACCTCCGCTGGCAATAGAGCTACCTGAAGAAAGCGGAGGGGCCGGCCGAAGACCTGGGACACCGGGAGAAGAGGCCGGAGAGCGGAGAAGAACCAACCGGACGCCGGGAGAAGATGAACCAGAGGGACCCCCGAAGACGGAAGAAGACCCCCCCCCCCCGGAGCTGTTTAATAAATTATTTTAAAAACCTGTGTTGTGTTTTATTACTGACACTTTTTACCTAGGTAAATGGGTAGGGGTACCATGTACCCCATACTCATTTACATAGGGTGGGGGGCCGGGATCTGGGGGCCCCCTTATTAAAGGGGGCTCCCAGATTCCGATAAGCCCCCGCCCGCAGACCCCGACAACCAACGGCCAGGGTTGTCGGGAAGAGGCCCTTGTCCTCATCAACATGGGGACAAGGTGCTTTGGGGGGGGGGGGGCGCAGGGCGCCCCCCTCCCCCAAAGCACCCACCCCCCATGTTGAGGGCATGCGGCCTGGTACGGTTCAGGAGGGGGGGGGGCGCTCGCTCGTCCCCACCCCCTTTCCTGACCGGCCAGGCTGCGTGCTCGGATCGGGGTCTGGTATGGATTTTAGGGGGACCCCACGCCGTTTTTTCGGCGTAGGGGTTCCCCTTTATAATCCATACCAGACCTAAGGGCCTGGTATGCCCCGCGCTTGCCGCAATAGGAAGATTTGTTTTTCCTATTGCAGCGAGCGCGAGATGCAGTAACCTGCTCCTCCGTCGTATCTGGTCCTTCGGACTAGCATACAGACGAACGGGCTTTCCGTCAGGAACTGAGTCCGGCGGAGGTACGACGTAAAGATTTGAAGCAGGCTTCAAATCTAAAGTACGTCGGATTTCCGCAAAAATCCGACCGAAACGGTCCGTCGGAAGTCCGATGGAGACCACACACGGTCGGACTTTTCGCCGGACTTTGTCCGGCGGCGTCCGTCGGACTTTTGCAGGTGAAAAGTCCGACCGTGTGTACGCGGCATAAGTGAATGGGCTGACTACCCAAGAACAGCAAACTCTGCTCTCTGGCTGCAAATTCAGCTGCAGCTTGCTGTACCAGTCAAGTTCCTCCATCCCAAACTCACTCATCCATGTCTTTATGGACCTTGCTTTGTACACTGGTCCAAATCATTTGGTGGAGGGGAGATTATGGTGTGGGGTTGTTTTTCATGGGTTGGGCTTGGCCCCTTCGTTCCAGTGAAGGGAACTCTTAAGGCGTCAGCATACCAGGACATTTTGGACAATTTCATGCTCCCAACTTTGTGGGAACAGATTGGGGATTACCCCTACCTGTTCCAACATGAATGTGCACCAGTGTACAAAGCAAGGTCCATAAAGACGTGGACGAGCGAGTTTGGGGTGGAGAAATATGACTGGCCTGCACAAAGTCCTGACCTCAAACCGATAGAACACTTTTGGGATGAATTAAAGTGGAGACTGAGAGCCAGGCCTTCTTGTCCAACATCAATGCCTAACCTCACAAATGCACTTCTGGAAGCATGGTCAAACATTCCCTTAACCAAACTTCTAAACCTTGTGGACAGCCTTCCCAGAAGAGTTGAAGCTGTACTAGCTGAAAAGGTTGGGCCAACTCAATATTGAACCCTACGGACTAAGACGCCATTAAGTTCATGTGCGTGAAAAGGCAGGCGTCACAATACTTTTGACAATATAGTTAGTTGTCATGAGAAGAGGAACATATGGGAAATATTCCAGTTGGGATTCTAGTTCTCATGACCCTGGCAATGAGGGATTTCCCCCACTTTGGAGGGATTTCCCCATTTTCTATTGTGACTATTGAACATAAAGTGAAGGGAAATCTCCACAATGGGACACAGATGGCAAAAAAAACCTGACTGTTGACTGCCTTACTACAATCTAAAATGGGGGGAAATGTTTGGCTTCAGTTCTTCCTTAACCGCTTCCCGACCGCCTCATGCAGATATACTGAGGCAGAAGGGCACGTACAGGCAGATTAACGTACCTGTACGTTGCCCTTTAAGAGGCTGCTCGCGGGCGCCCACCCGCTGGGATCTCTGCGATCGTGGGTCCCGCGTACCCGATGTCCGCGGGGATACCCGTAAAGAAGAACGGGGAGATGCTAATGTAAACAAGCATCTCCCCGTTCTGCCTAGTGACACTGTCACTGATCTCTGCTCCTTGTGATTGAAAGCGGTGATGAGTGTAGTGAAACACACAGCCCCTCCCCCCCACAGTTAGAAACACTCCCTAGGACACACGTAACCCCTACAGTGCCACCCAGTGGTTAACCCCTTCACTGCCAGTAACATTTTTTTCAGTAATCATTTTTTTAGCATTGATCGCTGTATTAATGCCAATGATCCCAAAAATGTGTCAAAATTGTCCGATGTGTCCGCCATAATGTCACAGTCACGATAAAAATCGCTGATCACCGCCATTAATAGTTAAAAAAAAAAAAAAATATATATATATATATATATATATCAATATAAATGCCATAAAACTATCCCCTATTTTGTAGACGCTATAACTTTTGCCCAAACCAATCATTAAACGCTTATTACCAAAAATATGTAGAAGAATACGTATTGGCCTAAACTGAGGAAAAAAAATGTTTTTAAATATTTTTTGGGGATAATTATTATAGCACAAAGTAAAAAAAAAATGTTTTGTTTTCAAAATTGTCGCAATTTTTTGTTTATAGCGCAAAAAATAAAAACCACAGAGGCGATCAAATGCCACCATACTCTATTTGTGGGGGAAAAAAAGGACAGCAATTTTGTTTTGGAGCCACATCGCACAACCGCGCAATTGTCAGTTAAAGCGACGCAGTGCCGAATCGAAAAAAGTGCTCTGCTCAGGAAGGGGGGAAATTCTTCTGGGGCTGAAGTGATTAACATAGTAGGGGAGTTCTGTAGTTCACAGGGAGAACTCAACCAAGTTGAGGGGTTTCAATGCAGCATTGTGGGTGCACTACAGGAAGTTGGATCCAAATGGATTGTTGACGGGATCATTTTTTTTTTTCTCTTAATGAACAAATCTAACTAAACCCTTGCAATATTATGTTAAAGGGGAGCAGATAAGAATTAATTGTTAGGGTCTACATACACGTCCCTACACACACACACACACACACTATAAAAAGTCTACACACCCCTCTTAAAGAGGAAGTAAACTCTCCCACTCTGATGCTGCTTTTCATTTAGTCCATTATAATAAGTAATTATCAAACTGTAGCCACTATAATCCAGCCCAAATCGCATATTACTTTCTGTTTAAAGAAACTTTAAAAAACTTGTTTCCAGGGGTTAGGCAGCGCCATCTTAAGTATTGTTTTCTGAGTCCACAGTGGAGTGTATTTCCGCCCTTACATTGAGCACTTCCTGTACTGTTAACCAAGCCTCCTTCTCAATCTAATTTTTCTATGGCAACCCTGCTTCCCTGCTAATAGCTGACTTGTTTTATTTCCTAGTATTTACTTGTGCCGATAATCTAGTGTTTGCCTGTGTCGGTCTTATCAGCTTCAGCTTCTAACCTTGGAAATTCTTTTGGTTAGATTGTGCCAGTATGTCCAACTGCAAAGTTTTGGCCTTGTATATTTTCAGTTTATCACCAGAAGACTGGTGCCAGGGATGTCTGCTCACCCTCCCTGCCAGCACAGCTATAAACGTTCACACTCCAAGTGATTGAACCATTTTGTTAAGCGTTTTTATGTATAGGTAAGTTGGATGAGGCCATGTGGTCAACTCCCCTCTGATGTCTGGGATCAGATGGTATTTTCTTTAGGGCCATTGGCTGCTTGTAAACTAACCAATAAGTACAAAATAATCTGGGTTGCAGATCTGGTCATAACATAAATCATGAACATACAGTAGGTGTGGATTTGGAGGAGTTTTCCACCTTTCGAATAAAGCTTACTAAACCTAAAAAATAAAAAAAGGTTCTGAAGGTACTTCCAGTTCACAAATATACATTGTATTTCTTTACTCAACTGGTTGACTAAAGTTCCACCTTAGCTTTATTTAAAAAAAACTAAAACTAACAACAATCACTGCATTATTTGTACCACTTGTACAGGAGTTGAGATTTTTTTTTTTGATTTGGCTGTAAAGCATACTTTTCTTTGTTATCTGCATGATGGGTGAAAAAAGGGTAACCTAATGACAGCTGGTATTTTTTTTTTTTTTTTTAATGGCATGGGTGGGAAGTCAGCTGTGTTAAAATGTACGACATCCACTTAATTTTATATTTGTTTTGGCCATATTATTCCCTGGATTGTTTCACCCTTAAGATGGCCATATAATTATAGAAATGTAGCCAGAGCAACACAGATCAGCTGAAATTCGTTCAGTTTGTGGCCTTCCCTGCGCTGCGCAACAGAAGTCAAGTTATTTAATCGACTTCCATCAAAAGGACATGTTGTACATTTTCTATGTCGATCAGTGGCTGCAGCCAATCAGGCATAGCCAGCTGTATTTGCCTTGATATCCTTAAATTTGCTATACACCCACAGATTGCTCCATCCATGCTAAACTGTGCAGGTGGAAAAATCTTCTCCTGCCTCTATTGTATCCTGAATACCCAAGCAGTGACTGCATCTGATTGAAAAGAGGTGCTTTACAGCTAACATTTTTTTCCTTTGGTTTTTCAGTAAAAGAATGCCGACAGGTCCCCCCAATGATCACATTTCGGCCGGTTCATTAGTGTATGGCTAGCATTAGGTATTCCTCTAACTTTGTGCTCTGGCCCAACCTCTGTTGATATTCCACAGTCCAGCTATGCTTCTCAGCAACTTAAAATAGTGTGCATTGTGAGGAAAGGGCCAAACTGAATTTATTTAAATAGCCTGAGACTTCTCACAGGTACACTTTTTAAATAAAATTTTTTTTTTTTTTTCCCCCCGATTTGCTGTGTTTAAATACGTATTATTGCAATAGAGGCAGCATTAGAAATTATTACAGTATATGTTCTGTGTTTCGCGGCTGTGAAATATTGGATTAAAAGATTATTGCAGTTATTATTTGTATTGGATGGTATGATTTTTTTTTACAGGAAATGCCATTTTTCAAGTAGCTCACTGCCCTGTAACGTATACGAATTTCCAGTCTAACTGGTGTTGACCTATGCCTGTGGAAGTAGGGCAAGGCACTTAGCCAAGCACTATTAAAATAAGTCACTTCTAAAATATGGTTTCACTTTACAGTCAGTTCCTTTGCTCTGTTAAAGGTTTTGACGCATTGCCCTGGCTTAAAAATACTTTATAATGCTGTTTTTGTCTTAAAATACTTTTTTTTAGTTCATATTTTTAAAAATACATTTTAGATAAAATGGGATAGGTTTAGATCCTTTGTTGGGAAGAGTTACCCTCATAGTCTGTACAGCGTACCGCTGTGAAAATGAAAATCACCTCCTAGATGGTACATATAGCAATACAATCCTTGGCTAAATAAGGTCAATTTTGTCCATTGGACCAACTTTGTACTGCCTTACCTCTACTATGCCAAGACCAGGGCCTCATGAAAAAATCCACACCTATGAGCATGTTTTAACTTGAGGATGCTTCTAAGTAGAAAGGAAACAACCCTCTGTGAAAAGGGTTGGTTAAAAAACTCAGATTGGAGTTGTCTAATAAAGCCTCATTGCCTTTTCACCATCCACAGTATTTCCTATTCCATGCCTGTTAACAAGACAACACTCCATGCCCCAATGCTTGCAGTGCATAGCAAAGCTCACACCAACCTAGAACATTCTTGCATGTTTTCTTTAACATGGGGGTGACACCCAACTACTGACAACCAAGCATGCAAATTTAAGGCCAACATGATGGCTTCACGTTGCATTTTTTACGCTAAACACCAGCTACACAGTGTCCTGCCAAGCGAGGTTCCCTTGTATTCTTTTTTTGTGGATCACTTTTTGCGTTCTCTGGCTGGTTCTACTTCCGAAAAGCAGGAGCGTAATGCTAAAGATAACATTGTTCTGAACATCAGGGACTTTGAAGTTTGAATGTTATAATGGAAAAAAAGGTGATATGAGGCAAATCAGGATGGTAGCAGCCAGGGGCAGTTAAGGATATACTGTAGATAACAATGTAATTTTCTTAACGTGAAAACCAATGTTTTTGGTTCATTTTTTTTTTTTAGTACATTTTCATACATTACAAAGGGTTTCTGAAATACTGTGAGTTTATCTAAGGAGACTGTAAAAGTAGCTCTCTTTCAGACACGGCTATCTCTCTGGATCTTTGTACTGAGTAGGTAGAAACCGTAAAAAAAAAAAAAATGTACCTCCTTAAAGTGATAATTTTTTCACTTTCTGAATTGGTATTTGTTATTAGCTGGTATTATATATTTTATCTATTACAGGTACTTATATAGCGGTATCAATTTGTGCAGCGCTTTACATATATATTGTACAATCACATCTGTCCCTGCCCCCAAGGAACTTACAATCTGACTCACATTCAATTCATACATACACGTACTAGGGCCAATTTAGACAGGATCCAATTAGCCTTTGGAATGTGGGAGGAAACCAGAGTACCTGGAGGAAACTAAAGCAGGCACAGGGAGAACATGCAAACTCCTGATAGCTAGTCTTGTGGTTGGGATTCCCCTTTAAAGGATAAGTTAATCTTTAGTAACATGTTACAACCATATTCAGGGTATAAAATGTAACATGTTACTAATGCAGCAGCCTTGCATGCCCCTAATCCCCACTGTGACAGTGAGTGGGGGATCCTCTCTCCGCACTCGCTGTCACAATTTAAAAACAATGTGGCTGTGGGAGCTCTGCAGCCATGTCATTCATTCACAGCAATCTGTGAAAGGATGAGCTGCAAATCCTGTCTGCCACCGTAGCAGAAAACTTCTAGTTTTCAATGAGCCACCAGAACGCTCATCGGTGTCCTTGTGGGTCACTGTGCTGTCAATCAAAGCCAGTGACGAGAAAGTGGGGGGAGGGGCCGGGCTACGCTGTCTGGACACAGGTGCCGCAGCTCGGCTTCAAGAGAAGAGGAGGAGCTGTGAGCACTGGCTGGGGACCCGTGAAGAGTGGGTTCTGTTCAGGGCCGCTCTGTGAAAACCTGTGGTGGGTTTTTTTTTAATGTTGCTTTTTAATGCATGTCCATTAATTTCAATAATGCATAGAGATGAATCCAGCCTAAGACCCCGTTCACTTTTGAGCGATGCAGAATCGCTCAACTCTGCCTACAATTCCAGGGTGCAATGAAACTGCGGCAAAACCTGCAAAGCATTTAGGGTGCTATTCTTTCTTAATGGCACCCCAAACTCAGTTAGTCAAATAGGCCCGGGAGCTTCTTTGCCATGTTTTTCACACATAGTACAGCCCAGAGCCAGTGCTAGACTATTTTGTGCCTTAGGCAAGACCAGCTACTTGCTGGTGAATCCCAACAGTAGTTTTATAATTTGAAAGGCAAACTGTAATGAAGCTGTTGTGAGTAATTCTACTACAAACATCAGCACAACTATTGGTTACTTCCAGAACCTTGATGACAAAGTTTCTGGGTTACACATATCTCCCCTCTTTTATTGCTCCTTTTGTTTTGCTGCTGTTGCCGTATTGTGCTAATCTTCGGGACACTGTTAAATAGTGATTAGAATGTTTTTTTTTTTTTTATTTTTTTTTTATTTTCACTATATGCAACTCATATGCCACTATTAATATTCCTCCATGCCACTCTTCGAAATTTCCAACTGATTCTGCTTCATTACCTATTTCTCTAGAAATCCATTTCAGCTAATTTAATGACCAATTAGCTTCACATAGGCCATTGGAAAAGCCTCCCTTCCCCTTTTTAAGTTCGGGTGTGCAGCAGAATTATGCTATGTTTATACATTCCCTTTTCTTTTTTCGTTTGGGGCATTGACCCCTATGAATGTTATTCCAGTCTGCAATGTATGTCATTGCACGCTGCTGCGTGGTGATTCAGCTGCGCTGGGTGACGTCATCACGGGGCACGTTGCTTCCCCCGATGTTAGAACCAAGTTTCTTTGTCATCACGGCAACAAGCTTTGCTGTTGCACGCGCAGTCTGTACAGACTGTGCACCAGTGAAGTTGTGTTAGTGCGCGCAGTCTGTATAGACTATTCGCTGGTTTACATCGGCCCTCAAGGCTTATTGGATAGATCTTGGATTAGGTGCCAGTTAAATCAGGTGGGGAATATCTATGTCAGAGATAATATTGGTCCTCCCTGTATTATGGCGTTCAACACACCCTTTGGAGACATATCCGCTGTTTCCAATTAACTAGCAGTTGCAACATAGTTATAAGCTAGATTAGTCTCACTGCTCAGCCTCTTCTGACTTTGCAGCTGACGGACCATACACCTCCGCTCCATCCATTAAGGCAAGTTTTTTGCTATTGCAGACTCTGTAAGGCAATTATTTTGGGATCACTTTGCTGTTGACCCCAAGATCTTTATTATTACTATATATAAAATATCTTGTATCATCCTTAGGTGGTAACAATTGCTACTTTATAAGCAATTGTCCTTTAAGGATGTAAACTTCAGGGCCTCATTGCATGCAATTACAGGTGGAATACCTCTCCATCGTTTAATATGAGAACCCTTTCTGGATGCGATACAACCCTCCATGAAATATACACATATCAATTAAGCCTTTACTATTAAGGTATGAGTCCACTCTATAGCAATTAAATACTGGCTTTGTGTAGGTCTTTCTAATTTTTAATTAAGTGTTCTTGCATAGTAAGACCACTTACTGTTATCTCACATATATATTATTCTTATTATAGCCAAATTTACCATCCTAACTCCTCCCACAGCTTTTATACTACATAGACATTAAAAAACCGTAACGTGTGGATTGTTCCCGATTGGTGTGCTATTACTTTGTGGAACGTTTCGCCTAATGGTTCACGAAATATCATAGTTTTTGCGGCGAAATTGGTCCCATAGGAATGAATGGCGAAATGTTCAAAATTAGAATGGTAGGTGACAAAATCTGACAACCCCATGATCAGCTAAAACAATTATGACCACCCCATGATCAGCCAAAACATTATAACCACAACATGGAAAAAAAAATCATTTTTGAAAAAACATTTTGGTCAGCTCTTTCAACTAACGATGGGACTTCAACTTTTTTACTACTATTTATACTTTTTAAAATATTAAGCTTTTTAACACTTTTCACAGTTACTCCAGCCACTCCAACCACACAACAGTTTCTCAAGCCCCTCCACCCAGTTACTCCATCCACTCCAGTTGTAGAGGCAAGAACACTTCACACAATTTCCCCAGAAATTGTAGCTTTTCTAGTTTTTGAATGCAATGCATTTTTATATCACCACATTTAGTTGGACATTATCCTGAAACTGTTTAAACAAAACTCCCCCACAAGTGACTACGAGCAATTTCTTGAAGCATGGGTGAATTCAGGGTGTCCTTTGGATGGTGTTTCTCGGTCTGGCATGGATGAATGTTTCATTTCTATTACTTGAGTAAGTCCCTTCAGCTGCTGGTGAAATAACTGTATATTTGGGGTCAGTATTCCTAGCTTTTAAAGAAAGATCTTTTGAATCTGCTGTACAGATAATATGTATCTACTAAATGTACAAGCTCATCGAGTGCATGATTTCGATGGCATATTTTTGTTCGGGTCTTCGGCCAGCCGGCGAACGTGGCTAATTGGTTAGCACTTCCGCCTAGCAGCACTAAGGTAATTGGTTTGAATCCCATTCATTATATTACCGGCCTGGAGTTGCATGTTCTCCCTGTGCCTGCGTGGGTTTCCTCCGGGTACTCCGGCTTCCTCCCACACTCCAAAGACATGCTGGTAGGTTATTTGGCTCCTTCCCTAGTATGAATGTGAGGTAGAGACCTTAGTTTGGAAGCTCTTTGAGGGTGAGGACTGATGTGAATGTACAATATATATGTGTGTAAAGCGATGTGTACTTTGACAGCGCTGTATAAGTACCTGCAAAAAATGTAATTCCAGAGGACAAAGAGGGGTTATCAAGGTCCCAGAAGAAATGGAGATGTCAGCAAAAACAAAGCCGATGCTTCGTTTGGGTCTTGGATCTTGTAATTCGGAAGCGATGTCATGACATCACTTCCCGGATTACTGGCATCTGAAAGGCACCAGTTTTAAAAAATAAAGTATTCAAAAACGCTGATCTTGACGTTTTGAATACTTTGAAGTGCAAAGAAGGGGTTTGGGGTCTTCAGTGTTGTCACATAAAAAGATCTAAATAAAATATTTACAAAAACGTGAGCGATGTGCTCACTTTTGTGAGATACTGTATATATTATTTTTTTTTTTTTTTTAACGCTTCTAGACGCAAACACGGCTAAACTGACATTTTTAGATGTCGGTTTCTAGCTGTCAAGTTAAATCGTTCAGGAAAGGTTAAACAACTAGGTGATGGGGGGGAGGGTCCAGAGACAGTGATAGCCAGCGCGGAAGATATTCCAGAGGGTAGTATTGGGGGCATTAGTGGTAGGTTAACCAAAGCACAAAAACACAAGGTGAGTATAGTAGTAAGTCCTAGTTGCAATTTTGAAACACCCAATACGAGGACAATATGCGACCGGTCTAAACTATGTGGCATGTTCACCAATGCCAGGAGCATGGCAGACAAGATGGGTGAACTAGAGATACTGTTGTACAAGGAGGATTTGGATTTTGTGGGAATTTCAGAGACCTGGTTCAACAGCTCTCATGATTGGCTGGCAAACATTCAAGGGTATACCCTATACCGCAAGGGTAGAGAGGGTAAAAAAGGGGGAGGGGTATGCCTATATATCAAGAATAATGTACAAGCGAATGTGAGAGATGACATCACTGAGGGAGCTAGAGAGGAGGTGGAATCCTTATGGGTAGAGCAAAGGGATGAAGCTAAGGGGAAAATAATACAGGGAGTATGCTATAGGCCCCCTAACCTGAGGGAGGAAGTGGAGACGGATCTCCTATCACAAATTGGATTAGCAGCAAGGATGGGAAGTGTTATCATAATGGGGGATTTTAATTATCCAGACATTGACTGGGCGGAGGGAACCGCGCATTCATTTAAGGCTTGCCAGTTCCTTAATGTCTTGCAGGACAATTTTATGGGTCAGATGGTAGACGCACCAACTAGAAATAAAACATTACTGGATCTACTGATTACCAACAATACAGACCTGATCACAGATGTGGAAATACGGGGCAATTTAGGTAACAGCGATCACAGGTCAATTAGTTTCAGTATAAATCACACAAATAGGAAACATGAAGGGAACACAAAGACACTGAATTTCAAAAGAGCCAACTTCCCAAAACTACAAACTTTGCTAAAAGGCATAAATTGGGATAAAATATTAGGAACAAAGAATACGGAGGAGAGATGGGTTTGCTTTAAGAGCATATTAAATAAGGGCATTAGCCAATGTATTCCATTGGGTAATAAATTTAAAAGAGCGAACAAAAATCCTGCATGGCTTAACTCCAATGTAAAAATGCATATAAAAGCAAAGGAGAAGGCCTTCAAAAAATACAAGGTTGAGGGATCATCCTCAGCATTCAGACTTTATAAAGAATGCAATAAGAAATGTAATGGTGCAATTAGGACGGCTAAGATAGAACATGAAAGACACATAGCGGAGGAGAGCAAAAAAAATCCCAAGAAATTCTTTAAGTATGTAAACAGTAAAAAAGGGAGGACAGACCATATTGGCCCCATAAAGAATGCGGAAGGACATCTGGTTACAAAGGATGGGGAGATGGCAAAGGTATTGAATTTATTCTTCTCCTCAGTCTTCACGAGTGAATCGGGGGGCTTCAGTAACCAAAACTGCAGTGTTTATCCTCATGACACAACACAGGAAGCACCTCCATAGTTAACAGAGGACGGAATTAAAATTAGACTTGAGAAACTTAACATTAATAAATCACCGGGACCAGATGGCTTGCATCCGAGGGTACTTAGGGAACTCAGTCAGGTGATTGCCAGACTGTTGTTCCTAATTTTTACAGACAGTCTATTGACTGGAATGGTACCAGCTGATTGGAGAAAAGCCAATGTAGCACCAATATTTAAAAAGGGCCCAAAAAACATCCCTGGGAATTACAGACCAATTAGCCTAACATCAATAGTATGTAAACTCTTGGAGATGATGATAAGGGACTATATACAAGATTTTAGTAATAAGAACGATATCATTAGCAGTAATCAGCATGGATTCATGAAGAATCGTTCTTGCCAAACCAATCTATTAACCTTCTATGAGGAGGTGAGTTGCCATCTAGATAAAGGAAGGCCCGTAGACGTGGTGTATCTGGATTTTGCAAAAGCATTTGACACAGTTCCCCATAAACGTTTACTGTACAAAATAAGGTCCGTTGGCATGGACCATAGGGTGAGTACATGGATTGAAAACTGGCTACAAGGGCGTGTTCAGAGGGTGGTGATAAATGGGGAATACTCAGAATGGTCAGGGGTGGGTAGTGGGGTTCCCCAGGGTTCTGTGCTGGGACCAATCCTATTTAATTTGTTTATAAACGATCTGGAGGATGGGATAAACAGTTCAATCTCTGTATTTGCAGACGATACTAAGCTAAGCAGGGCAATAACTTCTCCGCAGGATGTGGAAACCTTGCAAAAAGACCTGAACAAATTAATGGGGTGGGCGACTACATGGCAAATGAGGTTCAATGTAGAAAAATGTAAAATAATGCATTTGGGTGGCAAAAATATAAATGCAATCTATACTGGGGGGAGAACCTCTGGGGGAATCTAGGATGGAAAAGGACCTGGGGGTCCTAGTAGATGATAGGCTCAGCAATGGCATGCAATGCCAAGCTGCTGCTAATAAAGCAAACAGAATATTGGCATGCATTAAAAGGGGGATCAACTCCAGAGATAAAACGATAATTCTCCCGCTCTACAAGACTCTGGTCCGGCCGCACCTGGAGTATGCTGTCCAGTTCTGGGCACCAGTCCTCAGGAAGGATGTACTGGAAATGGAGCGAGTACAAAGAAGGGCAACAAAGCTAATAAAGGGTCTGGAGGATCTTAGTTATGAGGAAAGGTTGCGAGCGCTGAACTTATTCTCTCTGGAGAAGAGACGCTTGAGAGGGGATATGATTTCAATTTACAAATACTGTACTGGTGACCCCACAATAGGGATAAAACTTTTTCGCAGAAGAGAGTTTAATAAGACTCGGGGCCACTCATTACAATTAGAAGAAAAGAGGTTTAACCTTAAACTACGTAGAGGGTTCTTTACTGTAAGAGCGGCAAGGATGTGGAATTCCCTTCCACAGGCGGTGGTCTCAGCGGGGAGCATTGATAGCTTCAAGAAACTATTAGATAATCACCTGAATGACCGCAACATACAGGGATATGTAATGTAATACTGACACATAATCACACACATAGGTTGGACTTGATGGACTTGTGTCTTTTTTCAACCTCACCTACTATGTAACTATGTAACGTCCCATGTACATGAAGCCTAAGAAGCTCAAAGCCATAATTGCTGGTTGTTAATGGTGTTCCTATCCATTACCTGTTCTGTGCTCACCCCTTGTATTTGTTATTGTGAGATGGGAAGGGAGAGCAGTGCATTGATTTCACATGGTTGGAACATTCAGCAGTATCTCATGCCTGCCCTTTGTGTAACTCTGATAGAACTGCTCTCTATTACCAAGTTCAGGCTTGCAGGATGAGTTGTGTGCACTTCATTTATGTCTGTCCTGTCAGTATTGCTCTCTACACTGAAATTAAGAGTTGCAATACCAAGCACTTTCATTCACGTTTTAATTCTGAGCGTAGTACGGTGTGGCAGCTTGGTGCTGTTCCAACTGTCATCTTACATTTTTCAAGTTATTTTTGTGAGCATAAACACTTGAAACCAAGCCAGGAAAGTGTAACTTGATAACCACATATACTCTAAATAGGGTTTAGCGCGCTGGAAGTCCAGAAGCCATTTTTGTACGGCTTACATGACAGATTTGATATTTCAAAACATGGCAGTGAAACAGTAAATGTTTGTAGATGGTATTCTCTCTTGTTCCTTTGTGCCATTTTACAACAACTGTCAATTACATAAAATGTCCCATTGTTCCTACAATCGTGACATAGCTGCCAAATATTGAACGTTTCCCTTTGGGAAAAGGGGATATTGGAAAAGAATACTTTCAAGACCTTATAAAAATCAATTTGAAGTAGGTTACTGTGAATTGTGCAATGCAAGACTAGCTGTTGCAATTAGGTTATGGTAGTCCCAGCAGTTATAATTACTATTTAACCACTTGCTTACTGGGCACTTTTAACCTATTCCTGCCCAGGCCAATTTTCAGCTGTCACACTTAATGAATGACAATTGCGTGGTTATGCAACACTGTACCCAAATGACATTTTTATCACTGGGTTTTTTTATTTTTTTGTTTAATAAAGACTGAAAATTTAGAAAAAAAAAACTTTTTTATAGTTTGTTTTAAAATTTAGCAAACGGGTAGTTTTTCTCCACTGATGTCTGCTGATGAGTTGACACTGATAGGCTGCACTGGTGGGCACCGATGAGGCTGCACTGGTGGGTGGAACAGATTGGCAGCACTGGTGGACACTGTAGGGACTGCACTGATTATCAGGACACCGATAATCATTGCCTTGATTATCAGTGTACATGTCCCTTTTAGAGAAGCCGATTATCAGCTTTCTTCTCTCCTCATGCTGTCAGCATGAGGAAAAGAGTGCCGATAACTGGCTTCTATTTACATCCGTGATCAGCTGTGATTGGACACAGCTGATCAGCAGTGCTTTGCGGACACTGTGGTAACAGAGTGGGCTGCACGGTGGGTGCGATGACGGGAGGTTGTCATCTGACGGCCTCCAAGAACTAGCTGTCTGCGCTGTAGCCGTCATTCAGCTATAGTGTGGTCGGCAAGTGGTTATGCTTGGAGATTTCTTGTGGATACTGTTCAGCCAAAGCAACTATTAAAGAGGTATTTTCGTTTGTTTTTGTTTTTTTAAAGTCAGCAACTATGAATATTGTAGCTGCTGACTTCTGAAAGTCTGGTACTTACCAATTCCTGGAGTCCAGAGTCCAGCACTGTCTTCCCATAGTCTGTTGTTCTTCCCACTGTGGGTCCCCTGTGCCTCCATTTTGGATATGAGAGCTGGTTGTGGATTCCTGATGAACCACAGCTGGCTCCCCACTGGGTATGCACAAGCTTACATGGCCTTCTGTGAATGATTCTGCAGACTCCTGAGACATGTGATGTTTCCCGGGAGGGGAAGGGCCAAGAGATATCATCCTTGTCTAGATGAGGATTGCAGAAGTAAGAGCAGGTAACCAACAACAATCAGTACTGGGGGGGAGCGAGTGAACCAGTAGGACTAAACTCTTTGAGTGAAGCTCCATTTTGACATCTGTAGAAGAAGTACTTTTGGAGAAAATTAAAGAATGCACTTCAAAAATATTTTAAGTAATCATGCTCACTTGTAATTGGGCTAACCGTGCTCCATTTTTTACTGCTTTTATGTCAATATAATATCAAGGTTTCTGAATGTCAGATTAAAGTAAAATACCACTTTAGTTGGAAAAAAAAAAAAAAAACGGTTCTCTCCCAGTCAGCTCTATACATTGCATTGCATACATTGGACTTCCAAACACTCTAGCAAACGCTAGCTCTTGCTAAGAGAGCACATAACTGCTTAGTTATTTTATTTATTCATGTAAAAACTTTATCCCAAAAGGGAAAAAAACTGTTTGCTTGTAACTGATTATAAAGTGTGAGCTGGAGTTTGGATTCAATTTTTTAGTGTATTTAAATCAGCTCGTACATCTAACACTCCCCTCCCCCAATGCTGCTGCCCAAAGGTGCCCCCTGTGCTCCTTCATCCAGAGTGGGGGCACTCTAATACAGGAGGTGTGTTACTGGCCAGAACACCAGGTGAAAACAGGGGGGAAAGGATAAAAAACGAATGCTGCCACCACATCCAATGATTGGTGTGCTGCAATATATTACAGTTTTGGATCTAATATCGCTTTAAGCATCGCTTCCTCAGGCCAGAAAGGTGTCCTCCATCACTGCTCCCTCACTGGCCAGACATTCAGCCAAGTAAAGATAGATGCTGTAGGAGCAGGTGAGTAATCTCTGCAACTAGTGATAGGATTGCTATTGTGACATGGACTATTTGTTATAATCCTCTGATTAATCCCAGTTCTCTGAGAGAGAAAACCATATAGTAAAAGCAGTGAGCTAATTACATGAGCTGGAAATTACATTTTGAGGCAAAACTGTATAAAACTGATCACAAAACCCCCAGTGTTTCTGTAATTGCAAGGAAGCGGTGTTTTGTTTTTGGAAAGTTTTGACAATATCTTTTCCATTTCAAGCTTTTTAAATTACAACATGCCTTTGGTATATTGTATATCATTTAAAATAAAAGTGAGGTTTCCCTTAAAATGTTACTAAACTCACAATAGTAAAATCAGTCTGTATATGCAGTGAAGCATGCTTGTTATACTAACTGTGGAATCTAAGGGGTTAATTGTCTGCATTGTGTAGAAAGGCTGTTTGATCCTGTCTTCTCTGATCCTCTCCTTCCACTGTCCCCAATCCATCTCTTGAATAAGACAGAGCCTTTGGTGTCGCTGCACATGCTCAGTTTGGTGTGTATTGCTAGAGGTTTTTTTTTCTTGGGAGGATGTGTGTGATCAGTACAGGACCAATCAGCACTGCCCAGACAGAGGATCAGGGGTCCTGCAGACTCATAAGACAGTCGGAGTAGAATGAAAACTTCTACAAGCTTTAACCAGACACTGATAGACGTCACAAGAGTATATACTGCTGATGAGAAAAGGTATTTGGCAGTTTACATTTACTAAAATAATTGAGTTTCCATGGTCTGTGTACTGTGGGAGACCAGTTATAATGAATGCAGGGTCCTGGGTTCAATAACACTTTAAACAAAGCAGAGAAGAAGGCGCTTCTAAGTGCAGTGTAATAAAGCATTTTAATGACAAGGAAGGGTTAAAAACCCTTACAAAATGGAAGTAACAAACAGGCATATCAATGAATCGATAATGTCCAGCGGATGCTTCCTGGAAGCAAAGACAGCTGCAGGTGGAAGTTCTGGCCGATCAGCGGTGGTAAAGACTGTGTCTCTGATCCAAGATGGAGACCAGCGCTGTCAGGGCCAACATGGAATCTAGGCAACCGGAAGTGACATCAGAGTGGGGGGGGGGGGGTTCAAACCAAGAAGAAAGAGCGTTTGGGCATGCTCCGGAACATGTCCCACCCACTCTGACGTCACTTCCGGTTGCCTAGATTCCATGTTGGCCCTGACAGCACGGCTCTCCATCTTGGATCAGAGACACAGTGTTTACCACCGCTGGTCGGCTGGAACTTCCACCTGCAGCTGTCTTTACTCCCAGGAGGCATCTGCTGGACTTTATGGATTCATTGATATGCCTGTTTTTCACTTCCATCTTGTTTTTAACCCTTCCTTGTCATTAAAGTGTTTTATTACTGCACTAAGAAGCTCCTTCTCTGCTTTGTTTTTCCTATAGAGTGTGCTTCCCTTTGAAGTGCTGCTGTGGTGCATTAATCACATTTCAAGAGCCAGTCATGTACTGTTTGTTAAAGTCTCCTATTCTCCACATGCCTAGTAACACCCTAAGCATGCTGTTTTTCAATATTAGGGTGCTGTAATTGGCAAATTAAACATCATTATATAACCAAAATAATTGACTCCCAGTATTGTATAGAGTCTACTATGTTGTACATTGCATTGCAGCTCAAGTATATAAATTGGGTAGACATACTAAAATGTGTTGCCCCTAGCAGCCAATCGGACTCTAGCAGTTATTTAGTATAGGTTGGATATATGAAGCAGACACACAAAGGCGATTCAGTTCTTTCCTGTTTTTTTTTTAAATTTTTAAATTTTTTTTATAAGATTCATTATTCTGGTACATCTTGTATTGCGTGAGGTGGATAGTATGACTTAAAAAAACACAGTTAATATAACCAGGTTGTTTATAGATTACCGTAATTGGTTCTGTTGAATTGTTTCCATAGCAACTCTGGTTGAATACCCTGAGCTTATTCTGATCACTGTGCTATCCTGTTTTCAGTAAATGTCAATGTGGAAGCTCTGTATTCTCCCCTTCTATACTTTGCTGTGTGCACTGTTCATTTAGAGCATTATAGCAAGAGTATATATGTAATACCTAACAATTTATTTGTTCCCTTATCTAAAAAAATATATACCGTATTTATCGGCGTATAACACGCACTTTTGTCCCCTTAAAATCAGGGGAAAATCGTGGGTGCGTGTTATACGCCGACCCCCCGCCGATTGTGAGCCTTTTGGCAGCTCTCACCCATTCTTGGCGGGTTTTCAGCGGCTGTCGCAGTCCCACGTGAGCTGGCAAAAGCCACCAAGAGTGGCCAAGTACAGACGAGAGCCGCTGAGAATGGCTGAGAGCTGCCGAGAACGGCGGCGCCATTTTTAAACGGCAGTAGTCTGCAAATGACGCCGACAAGGCTGCAATGATGGACACTGACAAGGCTACACTGGCAAGGCTGCAGATGGACACTGACAAGGCTGCATTGATGGGAATTTAAATGTAAGTTTTTTTCCTTAAACTTCCCTCCTAAACTTGGGGTACGTGTTATACGCTGATAAATACGGTAGTTTAAAAGTGTTTTGTTATCTGTTCTATGAGTGTAAAAAATATCCATTGATCCTGCTAGAAATTCAGTGAACTCCTGACATACTGTGCACTCTGCCTCTGCTACACTGAAATCTCAATACCTCCTCTGTTCATCTCTGTGTATTACAGACTGTAGATGGTAAGCTGATCTAGGGTCACTACTCCGCTCCTCTATTACTATAGTCTAGTGCAGTGATGGCGAACCTTGGCACCCCAGATGTTTTGGAACTACGTTTCCCATGATGCTCATACACTCTGCAGTGTAGGTGAGCATCATGGGAAATGTAGTTCCAAAACATCAGAGGTGCCATGGTTCGCCATCACTGGTCTAGTGAGTACGCATTGTCCCATCAGTTTGTAAAAGAATAGTTGTTACTGGCATTGTCACAGGTTAAAATAAAGGAAAACAAGCCAAGTTGCTTCTCCCCAAAAGCTTCTTTTTTCATTTTAAATTTGACCCAAATGAAATGGCTCCACCTGGACAGCCGCATCATCCATTTACAAATATCTGTGAACGGGGAGACTAGAAGTCCCTTGTGCCATTGCAGCAGAGGGACTTGTTCTCAAGGAAGCAAAAGTGTGGTGACATTACTAATCACTAATACCATTCATAACTCCTCCAGCTCCATAACCAAAGGTCCTTACCTCTGGTACAGACCTGGGGTTGGAGGAATACTCTGCAGGAGTCGGAGCATTGCACCCAGAATCCGCTAATCACAGCTGCAGTGTTTTGCAGATTCATAAGCAAAAAAATAAATGCGCTTTATTTTTTGCTGCTTGTCAAACTCACCCATTGAGTTCAGTGGGACCACGCTGCAACATGGTAGTGCGACATTAAAGGTTTAAATTAGGTGGTGAGGTGGCAATATATCACACGTCTTCACTGCCTGCCTGTCTAATGTACAGTGATGATTTCTGCAGATCCTGACTTGATGTGAAGAACAGGTACATGGCTCATTGGGTCTGCAGTGTGCACAGGAAGATTTTGGCCAGGTAGCAGAGTGGTGGGAGCACATTGAGATATCTCTTAGGCAACACTATCCTACCAGAACTCAACCTCCCCGCTGTACCGATCAGCTTCTCAGACTCTCTTCTTCCGGTTCTTGAAGCTCTCCACACAGACATGTGTCAGCTTGCCCCTCTGAGCTTGTCGTCTTCCTTGATAAGAAAGCTGACACAGGCTCAGAGAGGCATAGGCTAGGGGTAGCCAAAGGGTCGGATGTGGCCCTTAGGCTGCAATTTGCCCAGGGTGGCTTGGACACAATTTTTACATTCTAGGTGGCTTCTGCAGGGTCATTGATGGCATTGTGGTGCTTAAGTCTCTTATGTGGTGTGATTATTGTAAGACTGTGTATGTCCTTACCTGGTAAGATAGGTAAAATTCTGCCATTTTAATCTTTCCTCACTTCATTCCTTGCTTCTGCTTTCATCCTGAAATTACAATAGATGGATGGCCACTGATAATGCGCTAAGTTTAACTGGCTGAACAGGTAATTTATGATAACACAGTCATTTGCTGTTCTCCTAATCCTGTAAAAGTGGGCTTTATAGAGAGCTGTTGAAAACCGCTTTGACCAGAATAGTTTTCAGCTAAACCTTTCTCTACAATAGTGTCCTGAAGTGACCAGTGAATGGACATATTTTAAATATGATCTAGTGTTGATGTTAATGTGGTATTTATTAATATGGATCAAGGTGTATTGGAGTAATGATAAAGCTGTTCACACAGCAGTTAAAGCGGAGTTCCAACTGTCTAAAAATTTATTTTTTTGGAAGAATAATGTCTTTCTAAAACTCCTATTTATAGTACTCACGTTTTAGGGATCGGTCGCCGCTCGACTGCCAATTTCCGATTGTACGATATGTTATATTCTTCTCTCCTGGCATTTTCGATATTGCTTGTGGGCATGTGAAGCTCACAAGCACTATCTTCCGGGATACGGTGCAGCTGAGCGACCAGCATGCACCGCCCGTTCTTGCGCATGCGCAGTATGTACGGCTCACAGCACCATAAACTTCTGACATTGCCATCACAACGGGCTGTGGCGTCGGAAGTGCCCGTCCCATTGTGATGGCAATGAAGATCAACAAAATCGACAACAGACACCTTGTATCTCGTCATTTCCGTCACGCGTCACATCCGGTTTTGAAATCTCGCGATGCTGAGCGGCGGCGGTGATGCACACTAACGCCTGGGAATTATGACACTAAGCTCCGGGAAATGACGTCATTACCCGTGGGTGGGAGAAGGAGGAAGTGCAATTGAGCAGCTAAACAAGGTAAGCTGACAAAAAATTAAAAATACGATCAATAAGTACATTATTATCATTGATTGATAAAAAGTTACAGTGGGTGGAACTCCACTTTAAGCTGGACATGCGTTGATCGAAATTCTTTTAGTTTAGCAAAAACCAGCCGTAATTGTATAGCAGTCCCTGTTCAAAAGAAGTCAAACATTTTGAAACGTTTCCATTAGAGCTGCACGATTAATCGTTAAAGAATCGAGATCGCGATTCTACCCCTCTCGCAATCTTAACACAGCATTTTCCCGATTCAGTACAGAGAGTTCTCTGCTCACTGCTGACAGTTGTCCAAATAAAAGAAAATAGACCGCCTGCCAAGTTTATGACAACATGGCTTAGATGGAGATAAAGAGAAACATTGTAACAATAAGGTTCCGGTCTACACTAGTGCGATGCAGGAACCCTGCAAATCCACTGTGGGTTCCCGCATCGCACCCGACTTGAAAGGCAGTTCACACTGCCATATGCGAGCTGCGGGGAGTGTCGATACAATGTTAACCACTTTAGCACCAGGGCACAGACATATGACGTCCACAGATGGGATCTCCCATCCTGGGTGGACGTCATATGACGGCCTGGGATTCCCGGCCGTCTAGGGGGCGCGCGCGCGCGCCGCGTTGCTCGGAACCCGGTGCGTGTGCCCGGCGGCCGCGATGTCCGCCAGGCATCCGCGATTGCCCGTTAACCGGGCCGGACCGTGGATCTGTGTGTGTAAACACACAGATCCACGTCCTGTCAGTTGTGAGGAGAGCGATCTGTGTTCCCAGTACAGCGGAACACTGATCGGTCTCCTCCCCTTGTGTCCCCCTAGTGGTTAACCCCTTCACTGCCTGTCACATTTACACAGTAATCAATGCAATTTTATAGCATTGATCGCTGTATAAATGTGAATGGTCCCAAAAATGTGTCAAAAGTGTCCGATGTGTCCACCATAATGTCGCAGTCACGGAAAAAAATCGCGATCGCCGCTATTACTAGTAAAAAAAATAAATTTTTAAAAAAAAAATGCCATAAATCTATCCCGTATTTTGTAGATGCTATAACTTTTGCGCAAACCAATATTGCGATTTTTTTTTTTTTTTTTTTTTTTTTTTTTTTTTTACCAAAAATATGTAGAAGAATACGTATCGGCCGAAACTGAAGAAAAAATTTGTTTTTTTAAAAAAAAATGGGATATTTATTATAGCAAAAAGTAAAAAATATTGTGTTTTTTTTTTCAAAATTGTCGCTCTTCTTTTGTTTATAGCGCAAAAAATAAAAACCGCAGAGGTGATCAAATACCACCAAAAGAAAGCTCTATTTGTGGGGAAAAAAGGACGTCAATTTTTTTTGGGTACAACGTCGCACGACCGTGCAATTGTCGTTTAAAGTGCGATAGCGCTGAAAACTAAAAATTGGCCTGGGAAGGAAGGGGGTGAAAATGCCCTGTATTGAACCGGACCCCCCCCCCATTTCAGCTTGCATATCGCACTGCGAACTGACAGTTCGGACATGAATCGGATTGCATAAGTGAGCACCCATGCAATCCGATCCTGGTGCAGACCAAAAAAGGGTCCTGTGCGAGTTTGGTCCCAATGCGAAGCAAATTTAGCCATACTATCTATATGACTCAAATCGCGTTGCACAGACATCGCATGTCATTTTCAGTGCAGTCCAAATCACATGCGATCTTGCACCATGCACTGGTGTGAACCGGCACTTAGTCCTTTTAAATCAATGGAATGAACGTCGGTCTGTAAATGAGGGAAATTTAACCACTTGCTGACCGCTGCACGCCGATATACGTCGGCACAGGTGGGCAATTGGGCGTACCTGTCTGTCCCCTTTAATTGGCAGGGCTAGCGGGCACGAGCTCGTCGGGTACAGTGTGACTGTATCTCCGCCGGTCCCACAGCGATCGTGTCACGGAGCCGCAGAACGAGGAAGTGCCTATGTAAACAAGGCATTTCCCATTCTCCCTTGTGACATGACAAGAGATCACTGCTCGCTGTCATCGGGAGCAGTGATCACTGTCAAGTGAGTGGAAGCCCCCACAGTTAGAATCACTCCCTAGGACACACTTAACCCTTTGTGTTTAACCCCTTCCCTGCCAGTGTTATTTACATAGTAATCAGTGCATTTTTATAGCACTGATCGCTGTATAAATGACAATGGTCCCAAAATAGTGTCCGCCATAATGTTGCAGTCACGATAAAAATCACAGATTGCTGCCATTATTAATAAAAAAAAACAATAATAAAAATGCCATACAACTATCCCCTATTTTGTAGACGCTATAACTTTTGCACAAACCAATATATGCTTATTGCGATTATTATTTTTTTACAAAAAATATGTAGAATACATATCGGCCTAAACTGAGGAAATTTTTTTTTTTATATATATATTTTTGGGGAATATTTATTATAGCAAAATGTAGAAAATATTGCTTTTTTTTTTCAAAATTGTTGCTCGTTTTTTGTTTATAGCACAAAAAATAAAAACTGCAGATTTGATCAAATACCACCAAAAGAAAGCTCTATTTGTGGGAAAAAAAAGGACGTCAATTTTGTTTGGGTGCAACGTCGCACGACTGTGCATTTGTCAGTTAAAGCGACGCAATGCCGAATCGCAAAAAGTGCTCTGGTCAGGAATAGGGGAAAATCTTCCAGGGCTGAAGCGATTAAAGACAAAGCCATTTTCTGACACTTTTTGCTTACAAGTTTTTTTGCTAGACAATTACTTAGAACCCCCAAACATTATATATATATATATATATATATATATATATATATATATATATATATATATTTATATTTAGCAGAGACCCTAGAGAATAAAATAGCGGCTGTTGCAATATTTTATGTCGCACTGTGTTTGCGCAGCGGTCTTTTAACCACTTCAATACCAGGCACTTAGACACCTTCCCGCCCAGCCCAATTTTCACCTTTCAGCGCTGTTGCAATTTGAATGACAATTGCGCGGTCATGCTACACTGTACCCAAACAATTTTTTTATCATTTTGTTCCCACAAATAGAGCTTTCTTTTGGTGGTATTTGATCACCTCTGCGGTTTTTATTTTTTGCGCAACAAATAAAAAAAGATCGAAAATTTTGAAAAAAAAAAACAAGTTTTTCTTTGTTTCTGTTAAATTTTTTTGTAAATAAGTACGCTTTCTCCTTCAATAATGGGCACTGATATAGCTGCACTGATGGGCACTGATACGGCGGCACTGATGGGCACCGATGAGGTGGCACCAATGAGGTGGCACTGATGGGCACTGATAGGCGGCACTGATGGGCACTGATAGGCGGCACTGATAGGTGGCACTGGTATGCGGCACTGATGGGCACTCATAGGTGGCACCGATGGGCACACATAGGTGGCAACGATGGGCACACATAGGCGGCACTGATGGGCACTCGTAGGTGGCATTGATTGGTATATATGGGTGGCACTGATGGGTACTTATGTGTGGCACTGATGTGTGGCACTGATGGGCACTGATAGGTGGGCACTGATGGGCACAGATGGGCACTGACAGGTGGCACCGATGGGCAGTGACAGGTGGCACAGATAGGCAATGACAGGTGGCACTGATATAGCATTGCTGGGCATATCATTGGCATAATAGTGCCAATCAGTGGCCATTTGTGGGCACTGATTGGCACAGATTGGGCACATGTGGATGGCCATGGGGTACATACCTGCGCTGATAAACAATCAGCGCAGACCCCCCCCTGCCAGGAGAGCCGCCGATCGGCTCTCCTCTACTTGCGTCTGTCAGACGCGAGTGAGGAAGAGCCGATCAACGGCTCTTCCTATTGACAGCGTGATCAGCCGTGATTGGACACGGCTGATCACGTGGTAAAGAGCCTCCGCCGTAGGCTTTTTACCAAGATCAGTGTAGCGGTGTGTCAGACTGACACACCGCTCCACCGATCGCCGCGATGCGCGCCCCCGGGGGCGCGCTGCGGCATGTTATCCTGAAGGACGTCATATGACGCCCAGTCAGGATAACAGAACCACTTCCCGGATGTCAATCCGCTATAGGGCGGGCGGGAAGTAGTTTAACGCAGTTTTTTTTGGAAAAAATACACTTTAGTGAATTAATAAAAAATTAACAGTAAAGTTGGCCCAATTTTTTTTGTATAATGTGAAAGATGATGATACGCCGCAAAAATCGCGATCTATATTCTAAGCAAAAAAATTGTGATTCTCATTTTGGCCAGAATCGTGCAGCTCTAATTTCAGTCAAAAGGGGTGTGTTGTATATTTTTTTATCATTCAACGGCTACAGCTGCTGATCAGTGTAGAGGGTGCCCCTTTCAGAATACAATGTCCTGGCAGGCAGAATTATTATTATTATACAGGATTTATATAGCGTCAACAGTTTGCGCAGCGCTTTACAACATCGGGGAAGACAGTACAATTACAATACAAGTCAATACAGGAGGGATCAGAGGGTCCTGCTCGTTAGAGCCTACACCTTGTATGTGTAAATGGGGGAATCTGTTTGTTTTTTTTTTTTCATTTAGGCAGTAGACTGATTTAAAAAAAGTCCGACAGTGTATGCCAGCTTTAGATTTTCTTTCCATCTGACCTTTTTAGATTAGCGGAGTGTAATTCAGGTCACCAAATACTTTACAATCTAACTGTCCAATCTTTCTAAAATCTCCTTTTAAATGTACCAAAACTTTGTAATATGAGGACCTACCTAAACTAACCCAATGGTTTTTATACAAACAAGCAGTCCCTTTGTGGGTAGACTTAACCACTTGTCGACCGCCTAACTGTAGTTCTACATCATTACTTTACAGTTAAATACCGAGGTTATGGCTTCAGCTAGATGCCATATCTCCGTTTTTTTTGTTTTTTTTTTTCCTCAGGCGGCCAGCTTTCTGGTGAAAGTGATCCCAGCGGCAGATTTGCAGCGAGATCACTTTTTTATAGGCTGTGGAATTTGCCACAAGATCACTTTTATAGGCAGTGGGAGAGGTGTCGTTCGTTCCCCTCCCCCCGCTTCCTGGTCGTTTCCGAGCTTGCCGGAGCCGCCGGTAATCCCGGAACGACGCGCTGCAGGTGATGGCTAGGCAGGAAGTCAAGTGAGGGGAGGATAGCCCCCACTCAGCTCTATGCCCTTGGTGGACCAGAGCAACGTCTGACGTCACTTCCTGTTCTCGGGCAGACAGAGGATTTTTTTGTGTTTTTACCCTTTTTGTTGGGCCTGTTGACAGTTTTGTTTGCCTTATTTTTGCCCATCCTTCTCTTTCATTGCTTGGAAACATCCCAGGGTCTATGAATATGTTGCCTGTGTCCTGTACTGTACGATTAAGATGAGTGGAATTTTGACTTGCCAATAAATTCCATATTTTGGAGTACAGGACATGGGCCACACCACTGTTCTGTCCATTCCTTGATTATCCTGCATTGCTTGCTACAAAACTGAGGATTCACAGAGTAGGGTAGGGTTAAGCTCCTCTGAAGTTTTGCCTATAACCTAGACTTTGCCTGTGTCCTTTACTGTACTTTGGAGATATAGAATTTGCAGGTAAGTAAAAATCATTTTTATTTTTTGTACCCGGAGTTCAGCTTTAAATAATGGTAATCTGGCCTGCACTAGCTAAGCACCTGATTCTTTTGGTAACTTGTGAATGAAATCCCTATCTGTGTGCTTCCAGCTGACAATATGTACTCGGCATTATTGAAATAGAAGTTTTGGGTGTATTTGGTTCTTTAAACTGAACGCAATTGAGGCAGTTTTAAATAGATTCAGAAACCCTTTCAGAAAGAAATCCTGTTTACTGAAATGTCTTAATGTCCGTAGGAACCCATGAATTTAATAATTAAAGTTGAAGTCCTTAAATTTGTCTTGCTTGTTTGTAGAAAGCATACATTATAGTCAAAGAACCAATTATGCCAAAAAGAAGTCTTCCTTGGTTTGTAGGCCTGCTCAGATCATTGTATGTCGACTCCTCATTCCTGCTCATAACACGCTGCTCGTTCTTGCTCCCCTCCAATCCTCTTACTAGGGTTAAGTTGTCTAAAGCCATAAAGATCACATTTCCTCACAGCACAGGTCTGCTACATAATTCACATAATTATTATTTCATACCGATTTTAGATCTCTTTAAACACATTTTTAATCTTACAAAGCCTTCAGCACTGCTTATTATTGCTAAATAATCCATTAGCTTCTTATCGCATGAAAACCTGTCTCCATGAGCAAAGATGTTGGCTCTGAAGTTGAAGGGGTTAATGGCGCTTTCAAGATAGAATAGCCATCATTGATAGCATCTTGCAGAATTTCAGTGAGAGTCCTTGCAATGGGGCTATTTACATGTTAATGCTGTTTTGTTAGAGCTCGGGGCACATGCTCTGGCTATTTTCAATAGCCTGGTTTAGCATTTTCCAGCAATGGCGTGGTTTCTGGTTTCTTGCATCTAATCTGAGAGAAAACCGTGAAGGAGCCAAAATACATAAAGAATATATTCATACCAGAGGCAGCGGATTAGGTAGGTATGTATGAGCTTTTAAAATGAGTAGAACTGGCCTTATACGGAACAATATTCAGCCGGTTCAGCAGGGACCAAGGGAATTCCGACCCTTGTGTGTTTGTGCCTGTTCAACAGAAGTCGAGCGTTACATTGACTTCTGTTGAATGGACAAGCTGGAAAATTTTTGATGATCAGCGGCTACAGCTGCTGATCAGTCTATTCTAACTAGGGATTGACCGATTATCGGAGCGGCTGATTATCGTGGGCCGACATTCACATGGGGGGCTGCAAAGGATGTTTTTTACAGAGCTGCAGCCTTGGGCAAGCCGAGAGATGGTAACGTCATCTCTCACCGCCTGCCTGCATGTGGACGTTTACCTGCTCGGACGCCGCTGGGGAGAGGCTTCCAGAAGTAGTGAAAGTAGTGACAAGTTACATATGATGGCAGGTGACAGCGGTAAGTGACATGCTGCATCTGGGTGGCAGGTGACTGCGATGTACAGACTATCAGCACCTGAGGTGGCCGAAAAATCCTCATCAGCCCTGAAAAAATTATATTGGTCGACCCCTAATTCTAACAACATAGAGGCCCGCTGTCGGTAAACGATGTCCTGGTGGGGGGTAGGAGATTGCTCCATCCACCTTGTTTTTGTGGATGGAGGGAATCTGTTTAGCTTTTTTTCATTCAGCCCACTGAAAAAATAAAAATCTGGCCAGCTTAAAGCTGAACTTCAGGCAGGACTATTTTTTTATAATGGTATAAAATGTAATTTCTTACCTTACACTAAATTCTTTAGCTTTTTTCATACAAGTGTTCTGCCTTTTCTAAGTCCCCCATTGCATTGGTGCTCAATCCTGCTGTGTCACCCTGATTTCTTTTTTACAAGACCGGTGGCAGAGATCCCTGCTATTTTCCTGACCACCAGTTTTGTAACTTCCCCTCAGTAGTCTTGTGTTAGAGCAAGCAGGATGTTCTCACATTGCTGCTCGATCGTATGGGCGGGACCCTGGCAGCAGACTCCATGTCTGACCCACCCACTCCCTTTGTGCTGTTGAGAGACAGGCCAGAAGACTTCTAGTCTGTCCCACCCACCACAACCTCACACTGTACTCCGGACCATTCACAGAAACTATTCCCATGGATTTATGGGAACTGTAGTTTGCAATTGCTCTGCTGTTCAGTTTGCATGTAACGTGCCTGTCTCTCTGATCTCTCCTCTAGTTCCCGGCTAGCACTGTTTAAAAGATGCAGGAGCAATGACATCCCAGTTTTTTCAAAGGTACATTTCTACTTAAAGTGCTAGTAAACCCACTTTTTCATCTTATACCTACAGGTAAGCCTGTAATGAGGCTTACCTGTAGGCACTGTGAATATCTTCTAAACTTGCACTGTTTCTGAAATATTCAGAGTGCATGCAGCCAGTGACCTCATGGGCGCATGCGCTCTGAATGTCCGGCATACAGTTGCGGACCTTCAGAGCCTGTGCCGTAAACGGCGGCTCCCACACACATACGCTGGAGTGACCTCATGTAACCGGAGGCCACGAACCTGGAAGGAAAACCAGGTGAAGATGGAGGCCCCCTCAGCCGTGACAGCTTGACATTGGAGGGCTTCGGTTTAAGGAAAGTCTCTCATAATGTGCTAGTATGCGTTGCACACTAGCACTTTATGACATTGCCTTGCAGGGGATTTTTTTTTTCTTTAACCACGGTTTGCTACCGCTTTAACTTGGCTTTTTTTTCTTTTCACAACAAGAAGCTTTCTAGTATGCATATTGAACAGCTGCAAAGGTGAAATTTTGCGGGTATCCTGGATAGAGGTCGACCGATATGGATTTTTTTCTGGCCGATGCCGATATTTAGAAATCGCAGTGGCCGATGGCCGATATAAGATGCCGATTTTTTTGGGCCGATATATTAGGCCGATTTTTTTTTTTTTTTCCCTTCATCTCATAAAATCTAACAGTTAGACCCCTTTCACACTGGGGCGTTTTTCAGGTGCTTTTGGGCTAAAAATAGCGCCTGTAAAGTGCCTGTAAAATGGCTCCCCTGCAGTCTCAGTGTGATATCCCGAGTGCTTTCACACTGAGGCGATGCGCTGGCAGGATGTTTAAAAAAAGTCCTGCAAGCGGCATCTTTGGAGCGGTGTATACCGCTCCTCCACCACTCCTGCCCATTGAAATGAATGCGCACCGCTGCCGAAGCGCCTGCAAAGCGTCAGGGGCGCATTTAACCCCTTCCTCAGCCGCTAGCTGGGTTATAAGCGCCCTGCTAGCAGCCGAATAGCGCCGCTAAAACTAACAGCGTTTTACCATCAACGCATGCCCGCTCCAGTGTGAAAGCAGCCTTAAGTAATACAGAATTTTTTTTTACATTTAAACATTTATTAAACAAAACAAACCTCCAATTAGTTCACTTGTATGTATAATTTAGATTAAAAAAAAAAAATAACGATATCTTAAATATTAAATACACAAAAACAGGGAATCAAAACTTTTGGACGAAAAAAAATGGGCTAACTTTACTGCTTGTTTTTATTTATTTTTTTATTTCATTAGTGTATTTTTTTTAAAAGAATTGCGTTTGAAAGACCGCTGCGCAAATACCGTGTGACATAAAATATTGCAACAACCGCTATTTTATTCCCTAGAGTCTCTGCTAAAAAATATATATATAATGTTTGGGGGTTCTGAGGGATTTTCTAGCAGAAAATACAGGATTTTTACTTGTAAGCAACAAGTGTCAGAAAAGATTGAGTCTTTAAATGGTTAAACTGAGAACTTCTACACAAGGAGTAAAAGAACCTGAAAAGATACAATGTATCTTATCAGATTTGGCAGGCTGCCCAGGGAGGAGGGAATCCTCTCCACAGATACACAGATAACGTCAGGCAACTTGCATTGACTTCTATTACAGAAGTCATTTGCAAGTCCCGCTGAAGTTATAATCGTCTTTTTTTTATCAGCACAATCGGCCGATGCCGATTAAGTAAAAAAAGCCAAATATTGGCCGGCCGATATATCGGTCGACCCCTAATCCTGGAGTTCAGCTTTAAAGTGGATGTAAACCCGATTCATGAAATTTGAGCTGGGCATCTATATCTGCAGTGTTTTGTTATCTCTTTTATCTCTCTTCAAAGCACTAAGTCCCGTAGCCTTCTCCTGCTCCGTTCTTCTGTTATCAGCTTGATAACTCCAGACAAGTTCTCAGTCACATGTGATAAAAGCAGCTGGAGTTTTGTGTTGGGGAGGATGCTATAAATAGATTATCAGAGCCCTGAACAATTCAACAAACAGCTGAAAGTCTCCACCTACCGAAGAGAGGGGGTGTGTGCCTTTCCTCCAATCAGCTGTCTTGGCTGTATGCCCAGGCTTCACTACAGTGCTAACCAGGAAGAGAAAATCTCCTAACACGATGTGCACTTTCTAAACAGTATATAAAGATGAAGACAGTAGATATACATGTAAAACCCCCCTGTGTATCATCTGAGGCTGTTCACTTCACTGGGTATATGTGAGGGTTTACATCCACTTTAAGTGAAATATTCTTCCCTGCATGACAACCTAGTTTATGATGTAATAAAAAAATACTGGTATTTCTAGACTCTGCTCTCTGTCATATAGGGGTATAATGTATCGGTTGCTGATAAGGGTATTGAAGAGGAACATTTACATTCTTCTGGTGTTTTATACATTTGCTATATTAATTAAAACTTGTGATAAACAAAAGAACCAGTTGTGAAAATAACTCAGCACCATCTACTACATGTCTGTATATTAGTATATCTCCTTGCTAAAATAATATGGTAGCTTGGACATCCTAGTTTGCTGGTCATGTGATATGTGATGACATCAGTCCCTTATATCCCAGCTTTGTGTGTTTTGAAGTCTCATGATTTAAAAGTGGTTCTAAAGCCATCTATGCATTAGAAGCTGCTGTCTCCCTCCACATTGGCAGATTGATACGGCTCCTGCTGCTGTCAATCAAATGCTGTGATGCCAGAGCGGGGCCGAGCTGCCCGCTCTGTGTCAATAGACACAGGGTGTCTCAGGAGCGAGCATGCGTGGGTGTCCCCATGGAAAGTGGCTTTCCATGGGGACACCCGCCAAAGGGGAGGGGCCTGGCGCATCGGCAGGGGACCACAGAAGAGGATCAGGGCTTTGAAAAAGTGCAGATGCCTGAAACGTTGTCAAGGCAACCACCACAGCTAACAGGTCACCCAGGTCCATAAGGTGCTCCAACAACCAGCACCCCTAGAACCCCAGCAACACTGACTGACATCCACATTGGCCCATCCAGCCCTGGTTTTCCATCTCCCTGAGGTCTACATCATTTTGGGACACTCTCACACAGCTGGGATTCACATTCATTGTGCTTTAGATTCTGTGAAGGTATCTCTCCCTTCCACCTGTCAGTACTCCAGCGGACTTGGCGTCCCAGCCATGTGCAGCTTACAGTTTGGGTCTCCAACTTCCCGCTGTCAATCATCTTCGCTTCCTCCTCCAGCACGTCCAGCCCTTCCCCACATGCTGGTGAGCGTGTTCCATATTCGGCAGCAGTGCAGCAGGGGTATTGGCACCCCCCCATTGTGCAGGAGATTTTTTGTAAACCCCAAAACCTTCAGCTCCTTGTAGCTCCATGGATCTTCTGTGAAACTGTAAGCTGTTGATTTCTTTTTTACCTACCTCCTATCCCTTCCTGTCTGACAACAGGATTGTTCTTTTACATGCATTACTGAATAAACTAGGACTAATCATGTTCAACTGTCTGCTGTGAGACTGTGTTTACTCTTCAACCCATTGAGTGCTGGTCCATTTGTTTTGTTGTACAGTGCTTAAAACAGCAGTGTCCAAACCAATCCAATCTCAAATAGCCATGAAATCAGTACAACAGAACATGTATAAAGCAGCATGTATTTTACTTTGTGAACATAGAGAAGTATTTCTTAAGTCACCCTCTCTCTGGCAATTTTGCTGCCTGAGAAGCCGGCTTAAATGTGACCTCCATTTGGTCGGCGTCTGACGTCACCGACCGAATGTGGACGTGATGGCACCACCGCGCATGCTCGAGAGCTCCAAGTACTCTTTCAAACGAAAATGTCCAGGAGGCCTAGCGGCGGACGCGGCCAAAGGCAATGACATGGAGAGAGTAAACCACCCAGTCATTGCATCAGGGGACAGCCCTCCCCAGCAAGCTGCCAGCAGTGATTTCACAGGAAAAACCCAAGAGGCTGATTTTACTGAAGCCGCTTGATGGATTGACTTTGGTACAACCAGCCTGCTCATAGACTGATCAAAATTTGGATGGTTCCTGTTGAACCGGCCAAATTTAAATTTGTCTATGGCTGCCTTAAGTCTAGTTATGAGGTCTGACCATCGCCCTTCCCCTCCTGCCGCAGCTGATCCAACAACAGCTAGAAAGAAGATGGCTGCTTCATAACAGCAGCTTATCTTGGCTCTGAGCACTATCCACAGATGAGCATCAGCAAGAGGAATGCAGAGACTTACCTATACATTCCTTTTGCCATTGTCTGTGGAAACTGCTCAGAGTTGAGATAAGCTGCCATTTATGAAGCAGTCATCTCTAAAATCATTTTCAAAACAGGGCACATCATGGCCACCAACCTAGTAGCTATCTTCTGCTTCCCCTGTTCCTACATTACTAATGTGAGTGATAATGTTATGATAATATGTGGAAGTAATCATCAGAGAATTGTTGGGCGTCCAGCTGTACATTTTTTGCCTTCCCTCCCACTTAATAGCTGAGTGGAAGTTGCAGCTATTTCAGAGTGCTGTCTGTCTGTTTATATGCTACTGATTAGAGAACTGTGGGTAACTGTGAAGTGTAACAGGCTAAACAACCCTGAGAACTATAATTTGAATCCTCCCAGTCTTGGCCTTGTTTCCAAAGTAACATCCAATTAAGTCTCATGTTATTGTCTGTGCAGTTTCTGTAGACAAAATGTTTATTCCTTACAAGCTTGCCTCGCAAGAAAAACCTGATGTTATTGAAGTCTGACAATATAAATCACATATGTAGATAGCAAAGTGAAAATGTATAGAAGACCTTTGTTATCTTAAGATGGCCGTAGATGGTGCAATATTCTTTCCTGCAACCACGTGTGATGTGCATTGGAACCATGCAGGCTCCGTCAGATGGGGAAGTCAACCAGTTGCAGCTTAAAGTGTTACTAAACCCACAACAGTAAAATCAGTCTGTATATGCAGTAAAGTATGCTTTTTATACTCACTGTGGAACCTAAGGAGTTAATCCTCAGCATTGTGTATAAAGGCTATTTGATCCCGTCTCTCTGATTATCCTCTTCTTTAACTGTCTCCAAAAAATAACTTGATATTTACAGAGCCAGGGGGTGGGCTGCACATGCTCAGTTTGGTGTGTATTGCTAGAGAGTTTATATTTTTTCTTGGGAGGGTGCATGTGATCAGCATAGAGCCAATCAGCACTAGCCAGAAAAAGGCCCAGGGGCGAATGAAAACTCCTCCTACAAGCTTTACTAGGAACTGATAGAAGTCACAAGGCTGCTATATACTCATAGGTGTGTGCAGCCTTTTGCATTGGGGTGTGCACCTCAAAGCTCCAACACATATATGCGTGGGATATATTTACTGGCCTCTTCACGCGCTCTCCATCCTGAAACAATGGGGGGGAGCGAGGGAGCTCACAGGGGGACCTGGGCAGCAGAAAGAAGAGGAACAGCCTGGCCAAACAAGATATTTGGGGGGCACACCCTAAAAGATGCATTAAAGATGGTGCAGCCATAAGACCATACAGCAGAACAAAATATTACAGCGCACACATACAAAAAAGACATTTACCTCCAGCAAGGCTAATTTAAAACACCTAGACATTTTCAAAAAATATTATCAAAAAATATGGGGATTTGGTCACACCATATTGCTATATGGTGCTTAAGCCCACTTACTGCGACAAAGTAGGCACACCTGGCACACCCCTTGCGCACGCCTATGTATATACTGCTATTGAGAAAAGGTATTTATCAGTTTATATTTACTAAAATAATTGATATTCCATGTTCTGTGTACTTTGGGAGACCAGATAGTGAATGCAGGTTCTGGGTTTAGTAAGGAACCCCTAGTAACCTCTGAATAAACCGTGGGGTTCCATGGAACCCTGATTTAAAAAGGCTTTTCCAAGAGGGTAAAGAACAATATCCATTATGTTTTATCTTTACAGCCAAACAGAATTAATCTTTCATTGATCTCACAGTAATAGGGTTGCAATGGGTTACTGTACTTGCCATGCAATGTCGAACCTGAGCAAAACATGGGAATGTGGAAACTGAAATTTTAGGCCTCATGCACACTGGATGTTATAAAAACGCCTGTAGCCTTAGCTGTAGAATGTGTGTTAAAAATGTGTGTTTTGCCGCATTAGTTGGGTTTTTTTTTTAGTGTGTTTTAGGAAAACTATATATACTCCATAAAACCTTAAGGCTCAAAAATGCTCATAAATGCCAGATAGCCACGTTTTGCTGTGTTTAGCACGTTTTTCAGCATTAAGACATTTTTACAGCTGAAAAACTCTTCAAACGCAGTCGTTCTTGTTTTTTCCAGCCTGAAAACATCCATGCCGAAAAACACTGATAAAAGCCTATATGTGCATGAACACATAGGTTAAAGCGTTTGTTAACCCAAAAAAAAAAAAAGTACATTCTGGTCCCTTGAGCAGATTACACAGCGCTTGTGCTATGTAATCTGCCCCCCTCTAAACTGTTAAAAAAAAAAAAAAAAAAACACCCTGAACCTACCACTTCCTGTATGCCCTCTATAAACAGACCACGATAACCAGGGCAGCTCCGCCCTGATCACCGTGGTCGAAGTGCCTCCCTCTGATAGGCTGCCTCCTTTCTGCTCTCCTATCTCCCCCCTCCTTCATCCCTGTCAGCGCCCTCTCTGTCTGTCTCCAGCCTCCCCCTTCCCCGCTATTATTTTAGTATTAAAATATTAAGTGTTTCACTTCCAGCCTTTCTATTAGAGGCTGACATAGCAAAATGTGTAAGTTGTATTTAAAAACGAGCAGTGTAAATACTGAATATCAGCTGTCTTCAGGCCGTTCACGTGATTCGTGGCCGCTTTCCAGCTCCGATGGGTGGCTTCTGTGGAGGAGATGAGCGGCCACGTGATCTCCCTCTGATGCCAGAGGGAGATCACGGCCCCTCCCACAGAAGACATCTATGAGAGCTGGAATGCAGCCGCGAGTGATGTGACCGGCCTGAAGACAGCTGATATTTAGTATTTACACTGCTCATTTTTAAATACAACTTACACAGTATGCTTTGCCAGCCTCTAATAGAGGGCTGGCATAAACTTATAATAATGGATTAACAACCACTTTAAGTTAAACTAACAGCAGTAAGAGGTAGCTAGCAGCTTAACCGCTTGCTGCCCGCCGGCCGTCATATGACGGCCAGGCAGCACAGTTCTTGTTCTGGGCAGGCATCATATGACGTCCGTCCATTTAAACAGGGAATGCGCGCGATCGTGTGCCCATCCCTGTACCTTCGGTGGCGGCATATGACGGAGACACCGCTCACCACCGAGGAGGGTGAACAGCCATTGGGCATGGCTGTTTACCACGTGATCAGCCGTGATGAAGTCACGGCCGATCACAGGTGGTACCGCCCCACTTAGCACAGCACATGCGCGTGATCGCGAGCACGTCGGTGGCGGCGTGTTCCCGGGAACACTGCTTGTCACCGACGCTGGTAAACAGCCATTGGCTGGCGGCTGTTTACCACGTGATCGGTTGTGATGCTTTCACAGCCGATCATTAAATGTCAACAAACCACGGGATGTTACCGGGTTCTCCTCCTCACACACCGATCGTGTGTGAGAAGGAGATTGCGGTAACTTCTCTTTACCGCTTACAGTGTACACCAATCACACTGATTGCCCCCCCAATAAAGAGGACCTGTTACCACCCATCAAAGTACCTGTCACAGTTCATCTGAGTACCTGTCACAGTCCATCAGAGTACCCGAGTACCTGTCACAGTCCATCGGACCTGTACCTTTCACAGTCCATCAGAGTACCCGAGTACCTGTCACAGCCCATCAGAGTACCTGTCACAGTTCATATGAGTACCTGAGTACCTGTCACCGCCCTTCAGAGTACCCGAATACCAGTCACCAGCCCATCAGAGTACGCGAATACCGATCTGTAGCCCATCCAAGTACCTGAGTACCTATTTGCAGCCCATGCCTCATAGAATATACATTGGGGTGTTTGCTTTTCAAAATGGGGTCATTTTGTGGGTAATTCCACTGGGCTGGTGCTCAAGGACCTTCAAAAGTGTGATGGTAGGAAAGAAATGAGATGTGTAATTTATGCTCCTAGAACGCCTGAATTGACTACTTCAATGTTGGGCCTCTGTATGTGGCCAGGCTGTGAAAAAGTCTCACACATGTGGTATTGCCATACTCTGGAAGAGTAGCAGAATGTATTTTGGGGTGTAACTTGTATGCATATGCTGTGTGTGAGAAATAACCTGATAATATGACAATTTTGTAAAAAAAAATATAAAGAATCTTCATTTTGCAAAGAATTGTGGGAAAAAATGACAACTTTAAAAAAGCTCACCATGCTACTTACTTAATACTTTGGAATGTCTACTTTCTAAAAAGGGGTCATTTGGGGGGTATTTGTACTTTCCTGACTTGTTAGTGTCTCAAGAAATGAGATTCACCTGGTACTGAAGGCCTGATCAGATGTGATCAATTTTCAGTGATTGGCACCATAGTTTGTAGACTCTATAACTTTCACAAAAACCAAATAATATACACTAATTAGGGTTATTTTTACCAAAGATATGTAGCAGTATAAATTGTGGCCAAAATTTATGAAGAAAAATTACTAATTAGCAAAATTGTATGACAGAAACAAAGAAAAAAGCATTTTTGTCACAAAATTTACGTTCTTTTTTTATTTATGGCACAAAAAAATAAAAAAAAAACACTAGGGGTGATAAAAAATGTCCCTTAAAGAGCTGTGGGCGGAAGTGATGTTTTGATGTCGCTTCCACCCTGCAATGGTATGGCGCCAGGTGGGGGCCATCTTCCCCTCGCCCGGCTCCATGCCAAGCAGGGGACAGGACGCGACCGCGGCTGCTGGCGGCTCCGGTAAGCGGCAGAGGGCTCCGGAGCGCGGCGGAAGGGGGGGCCTATTTTGCCACCGATTAAAAGTGATCTCGTGGCGAATCTGCAGCTGAGACCACTTTTATTTTAAAGCGGACCGACGGGCTGAAGAAGTGGATACCCGGGTTATGACAGTTAGCTGCTGCCATAACAGCGATATTCCACTTTAGAGAACTGACGTATGACGGCGGGCGGTCCGTAAGTGGTTAAAGTGTTACTTAACCCACAACAGTAAAATCAGTCTATATATGCAGTAAAGCATGCTTGTTATACTCGCTGCGGAACCTAAGGGGTTTCTGCATTGTGTAAAAAGGTTGTTTGATTCTGTCTTCTCTGATCCTCCCCTTCCACAGTCTTCAATCCATCTGGGGGTAGGATTTTCAAGGCACTACCAACAGACAATAAAGATAAAGAATAATAATTTTAATAATTGTATAGAAAAATACATAGAATATTGAACAAAGTTATTGACATAGAAACCTTTTGAAATATGCAAAATTGATGATACAGAGATCCCATACCCAATGCGTTTCGGAGATGAATGTAGTCTCCTTCATCAGGGGTCAACAGGAAATGTATAATCTATAAAATTCAAATACAAATAATCAATAGTCTATTAGTACATTCCACCCAAAGTACATTGCCCATAAAAGAGGCCTAAGCTGCTGGTGACTTACATCTTATTCAATTGCACATGCATGAGATCGTCCATATCCGTGTTAAAAGAGGGACCCTGTCATCCCGCCATCCTATCCACATTATCATTGCTTAGAGTAAATCTCTATAGAAGAGGTATCTCCAGCCCAGATTATGTACCAAAAAAATGTATAGGGACTATGCCCCCAATCATAGGGAAGGGGCTTGTCCTCAAATGGGGCAGGCCACGTTTACTGGGGCCTGTAAAAACAGGAATCCTAGAAAAGATATAATAAAATATATATAGCTGTAAGGAAATTATATAAATCCATGGTCCAAACAGGATTAACCTGTGGGCAAACATACCTACAATACGAGGTCACATCAAAAAAAAAAAACAGCGTCCAGGTTAGGAACGACACAGATGTATGGAGATGCTGAGAAAATATCCGATCACTGTTGTATCATAGGACTATTTATAGTCCCAAATAGGGTAAAAGAAACAGAAAATAAACTATAAAGAGCGTCAATAGCTGCCCATAAAAATATATTTATACTAAAATTATCAAAAGAAATCAAGAAGGTCTTCATGTAACTCACTGTAAACGTATTCAGTCCCCTATCAGCATCTCCAGATATGTTCGCCTGTTAGCCATGCCTGTGTGCCTGTGATGTCTAGATATTTATACGTAAGTTGGGATGGGGCATACCGCCCATCATGAGAAACAGTCCTATGATACAACAGTGATTGGATAATTTCTCAGCATCTCTAGACATCTGTGTCGTTCCTAGCCTGGACGCCGGTCTTTTTTGGTGTGACCTCATATTGTAGGTATGTTTGTCCACAGGTTAATCTTTTTTGGACCATGGATTTATAGTTATCCTTTCCTTTCACCTATATATATATATTTTATTATATCTGTTACAGGCCCCAGTACACGTGCCCTGCCCCATTTGAGGACAAGCCCCTTCTCTGATTTTTTTCGGTACATAATCTGGGCTGGAGATACTTCTTCTATAGAGATTTACTCTAAGCAATGATAATGTGTGTAGGATGACGGGATGACTCCATGTGACAGGGTCCCTCTTTTAAAATGGATATGGACTATCTCATGCATGTGCAATTGATTAAGATGTAAGTCACCAGCAGCTTAGGACTCTTTTATGGGCAATATACTTTGGGTGGAATGTACTAATAGATTGTTGATTGTTTGTATTTGAATTTTATAGATTATACATTTCCTGTTTATCCCTGATAAAGGAGACTACATTCATCTCCGAAACGCATTGGGTATGGTATCTCTGTATCATCAATTTTGCATATTTTAAAGGTTTCTATGTCCATAACTTTGTTCAATATTCGTTGTATTTTTCTATACATTTATTAAAATTATTATTCTTTATTGGTAGTGCCTAAAAAAAAATCCCACCCCCTTCCTCTCTTTTTTAGTAACACTTTAAAGCACATGAGGTGCCTTTTTAAAAGCACTTGCAAGCATTGAATATGTAAGACCAGTGATGACAAGCCCTTGGCACCCCCTTTGCAGCAAAGGTTCTGAGCCAAAAATCAAGACATACACGACCTCCTATGTATGATTACAGTCTACATTCTAAATAGAGCCCTACCCTTTGCCCACTTATTGGATGGGTATTTTACTATATTTATGTTCGTCCTCATCTGTAGAGCCACCTAAATAAGCTATAGTAAGTAAGAAATCATAACTACTGTACTGAAGAAAAATAAAACCTTTTTGCTATCAGTTACTGTTCCGCTTTTTACACCTCCTTAGAAACCCACATTCCAACACTGGTTATTGGGGTTCATAAGTTCCAGGGGGAAGGGGGTGCCTTGGTTAGATCCCTGTCTGAACCGATCAAGGCAGTCCTGTAATGGAAAGTAGAAAGCAGTGTCTGTATTTTACACCTGCTCAGCTGTCAGACATCTATTGTACTGGCAGGAGCTGCCATTTCTGAGCCTGTTTAGGATAAATGCATGTAGACAAGCTCATTGCTAATTCAGTTCATAACTGAGGCTGCTGCCTGATCGTTCAGTCTGTTGTGATATACCTTCGGTGTCCCTGGGAAGAAGTCATCACCAGCTTTGGTCTCACTCCATCTATCTCACAAATAGCTGAGAATGGATTGAAAACTGCAGCTGCACATCATCTCTTAATGCAGGGCTGTCTTCCTCTGTCCTGTTTGGGTGCTGCAAAATACATTACCAGGAACTAACACTCAACATGCTTATGAACTAAAATAGACCCCAGAAAAAAATGCATAGATGCTTCAAAGGTTCTAAATTAAAATGAGAATTCCCTAAAGCAGCAAAGGAGTGGGTTGAACCTTGATAACCTTGAAATGTACCTACAGTGCAGCATCAATTTGTAGCCTCACTGGTGTTGATCTAAAGACATAAAGTAAATGGATAGGCTACTATTAATACTGGGTGAGCTAACAGATAAACAGTTTTAAAAGATAAAGCATACATGTGTGATAATACATAGATACATAGTAATATGGCATGGGAGATTAAACCGTGTGGACGGGATCGAGAGAAACCTATGCCTGTATGGCTAGCTTTACATAGTTACATAGTTAGTAAGGTTGAATAAAGACACCAGTCCATCCAGTTCAACCTGAGTGGGTGTGGGTGTGTGTCTACAATTGTCCCTACCCCTATACATTGTCTCATTGAGATGCTCATCTATTAAATTGTTATTTATGTAAGGTACCCATATAGCGCCGTCAAATTACGTAGCGCTCCACACATACATCGCACACTCGCATTGGTCCCTACCCTCAAGCAGCAAACAATCCAAGGTCCCCAACTCACATTCATATACTAGGGCTATTTTTGGATAGAAGCCAATTAACCTACCAGCATGTCTATGGAGTGTGGGAGGAAACCGGAGTACCCGGAGGAAACCCACACAGGCACAGGGAGAACATGCAAACTCCAGGCAGGTAGTGTCGTGGTTGGGATTCAAACCAGCAACTCTTTTTACTGCTAGGCAAGAGTGCTACCCACTACATCACTGTGCCGCCCTTTACTTAGTAGTTTAGTTGATCAAACCGCAAAAGGCAAGCAAACCCTAGAATGCATTATGAAGTGGAATTGAACTAGTAAGGCACTTGGGGTTTGTGAATCAGGGACCAGAGCTGTACATCAGTGGAAAAGCAAAACTACACTGCTGAGAGCCACAAACCAAAAACGCTATTTACTAGAGCTGCCCAATTCTGGCTAAAATGAGAATCACAATTTTTTTGCTTAGAATATAGATCCTGATTCTCGCGGCGTAATATCTTTCACATTATACAAAAAAATTGGGCTAACCTTACTGTTTTAAGTTTTTTTTTTTCAATTCACGGAAGTGTATTTTTTCCCCAAAATTGCGTTCGAAAGATCGCTGCGCAAATACAGTGTGACCTAAAATATTGCAACCACCGCTATTTTATTCTCTAGGGTGTCTGCTAAAAAAAATATATATGTTTGGAATTTGTAAGTAATTTTCTAGCAAATAATACTGATTTTAACTTGTAAGCAACAAGTGTCAGAAAAAGGCTTAGTCTTTTAATGGTTAAACTGACCTCATTTACAGACCGAAGTTCATCCCTTTGATCTAAAAGAACAAAATGATACATTGTTTATAGTTATCTCTCAGTAGTGAGTCATGCTGATATATATTTATATATTTTCTGGCTTTTTTTTTTTTTTTTCAGCTGTGACCAGAGAACGGCTCTGCACTTGTTACATAGAATCGTGGAAATGCCAGATTAAGATTGTGTGGGGGGTTGAATCGAGATTGCAATTTTTTAAGGATTAATTATGCAGCTCTACTATTTACCAATTTTTAATATTCAAAGCAGACTTGCCCATCTAGCCATGTCTCCATGCTTTATTTTCCTGAGAAATCACTTTAAAAAATACCCCCAAGCATTTCTGGCCATGGCCATCTTGAATGAAGGCAGATGATTCATGTAGCATTTACTTCCTAGAATCTATCTGCCCTTAGCTCAGACATACAGGCAGGAGGGTGTGCTTTGCTAAAAAAAATAACCTAGCTCACCACCTGAAGATTCCTGGATGTATGACATCATTTGCCTAGACCAGAAACCAGGAAGTAACTGAACAAATGTAAAATAAAGAGTTTAACCAAGTACATATAATATACTGTACTGTCCTATGTATTTACTAATGCTATTAACATAAGGATTAAAAATAATCATTGTTGACAGAGAGTGAAGTTCCACTTTAAGAGGGAAGCTTTAGAAAGTCTGCTTTAAATCAAATTAATAAAAATGTTTTTGTCTGCAGATAACATCATTCATATTTGTGTAGGTTTGAATTATCCTGTGTGTGTTTGGGGGCACAACAGATATAAGAGGAGGGTACAGACATTACACAAGCTTGCCAGAACAATGACGTGCTCTTGTATAGGCTTGTGCATTGTGTTTTTGTACAGTAATTATTTCAACCATCCCAGTGGGTGTTTGCTAAATAGATTCCATTTCTTTCTGTTTATACCCAAGCAGTGAGTTAAGGTTACAGGTAATCAGAACATTTTTATTATTTGCTTTTGTATTGCCTAGTATGCATAAACCTTACTGTGCATATTACTGTAAAACATTCTTATGATTCTGATACTAGGTATCTTAGTATAAAAACAATCTTTGTTCATAGAATAATTTTTTTTACAAATATCTGGAAAGTGTGGCGTGTATTTGTATTCAGCCCCCTTTACTCTTATACCCATAACTAAAATCTAGTGGAGCCAATTGCCTTCAGAAGTCACCTAATTAATAGAGTCCTCTTGTGTGTAATTTATTTGAATCTCAGTATAAATACAGCTGTTCTGTGAAGTCCTTAGATGTTTGTTAGAGAACCTTAGTGAACAAACAGCATCATGAAGGCCAAGGAACACACCAGAAGTGTCAGGGATAAAGTTGTGGAGAAGTTTAAAGCAGGGCTAGGGTATATAAAAAATATCCCAAGCTTTGAACTTTTCACGGAGCACTGTTCAATCCAACATCTAAAAATGAAAAGAGTATGGCGCAATTGCAAACCTACCAAGACATGGCCCTCCACCTAAACTGACAGGCCGGGCAAGGAGCATTAATCAGAGGAGCAGCAAAGAGACCCATGATAACGCTGGAGGAGCTGCAGAGATCCACAGCTCAGGTGGGAGAATCTGTCCACAGGACAACTATTAGTCGTGCTCTCCACAAATCTGGCATTTATGGAAGAGTGGCAAGAAGAAAGCCATTGTTGAAAGAAAGCCTTAAGAAGCCCTATTTGCAGTTTGCGATAAGCCATGTGGGGGACACAGCAAACATGTGGAAGAAGGTGCTCTGGTCAGATGAGACCAAAATTTTACTTTTTGGCCTAAAAGGAAAACGCTATGTGTGGCGGAAAACTTGAGACTGGGGCAGAGGTTCACCCTCCAGCAGGAAAACAACCCTAAACATACAGCCAGAGCTACAATGGAATGGTTTATATCAAAGCATATTCATGCGTTGGAATGGCCCAGTCAAAGCCCAGACCTAAATCCAATTGAAAATCTGTGACAAGACTTAAATTGCTACTCACAGATGCTCTCCATCCAATCTGACAGAGCTTGAGCTATTTAGCAAAAAAAGAATGGGCAAAAATGTCACTCTGTGGATGTGCAAAGCTGGTAGAGACATACCCAAAAAGACTTGCAGCTGTAATTGCAGCAAAAGGCGATTCTACAAAGTATTGACTCAGGGGGGCGCCATACAAATGTACCCCACACTTTTCACATATTTATTTGTAAAAAAAAATGTGAAAACCATTCATCATTTTCCTTCCACTTCACAATTATGTGCCACTTTTGTGTTCGTCTATCACAAAACATCCTAATAAAATACCTTTCCGTTTTTGGTTGTAACATGGCAAAATGTGGAAAAATTTCAATTGGTGTAAATACTTTTTTCAAGGCCACGCCTTAGGAAAGAAAACTGATGCAGCCAGTACATCTGATGTTTGGTAAGCTAATACCGCTTTACCTATTTTCATGCTGCTCCAGAGCGGTCACGTGGTTTTCAGCCAGCGGCTGACCAAGTGACCGACCAACATCGCGGGTGCCCTGGACAGGTAAGTGTCCATATTTTAAAAGTCAGCAGCTGCAGTATTTGCTGCAGTATTTGCGGAACTCCGCTTTAGGTGCAGTTGGTCTTTAAATCGAGTTAACGCTTAGAGTGAGACCAAAGGACTGTCTAATGAAAGAATAGCAGCTACAAAAAATAAAGTTAATATAACAAGAGCAGTGTGCCTTTGTCCCTCCCATACATACAGGAAAAATAATTGTTTATATTAATTGGTCAAACGCAGCTACTCCAAGTATTTAGCTGATATGGCAGGTAAAGCAGTGGAGCAGCTCTGAATCATTTGACTGGAAATGTTAATCATAGGCATGAACAGACATGTATTGGCTTCAGGACTACATCAAAAGGTACTATGGTTGGGTTGCAGTGCATGAACCCCTTCTGCCAAGAGCTGAACTGTTGTGAGGAACCAGGCACAGAGAATATGAGTGCAGTGGTCTAGTGAGGAAAGACTTATAATGGGATAGTTCTAGCATAATTGCCAACATTGTAAAAAAATTTATAGGGACACTCTCTTGTCTCTAGGCAGAGTTATATTATAATTAGGGGTGGGGCATTTGTTTGTAGGTGAGGCAAAGAATGGGCGTTGTTTAAACTAAATGTTGGGCGTGGCTTAATGGGGACATGGTTCGAGTCTGAGATGAACGAGGGATGGAGGGAGAGAGAGAAAAGGAAGGAAAGAAAGAGGGATGGAGGGACAGCAGGCCCAGATCCTACACCACAATAGCAATATGTGTATTCTAGAAAGTTTAACAATCCGCAATTAAAAATACTTCAAACACCTGGTGTTAGCACTTCAATCATCCTGGCACCATGGTTGATATGGTGTCAGGATGATAGAAGCACATTATTTCTATTATTGCATTGTAATATAAAATGAAATAGTTCAACTCACCATAATGTAGAATCAGTTGAAGCCCTGAGCGTGTCACTTGCCACGTCGCCTGCCACCAGATGCCATCAGGTGCCCCCAGCAGAGTCCCCCTTTACATCTCAGGTACCCCCAGCAGAGTCCCCCCTTACATCTCAGGTGCCCCCAGCAGAGTCCCCCCTGCATGATTTGATCTCCCCCCGACCGCCACCATTTACAGAAGACCAGCTCTTCGTCATGGAGGCTTAGCTTGGCAGGTCTCTTCCCCGTGTGTTCAGTGGAGAGGGAAGAGGCCTCCGATCCATGCAGCTAACCAGCTTCCATGTACAAGCAAATTGTCTACTTGTACACTGAAGAGAGAAGCTGATTAGCTGCATGGATCGGAGGTCCCTCTCCTCTCCACTGAACCCACACGGAAAGAGACCTGCTAGCCAGGAGATGATCTTGCGGCCATGTTTTCATAGCCAGAAGCTATGGTAGCCGGTACCAAAAAAAGTCCAGATTTCCAGGACAAAAAATCGGGATTTTGATCAGGGCGCGCTCTGATCAGGACTTGGGTCCAATTTTTGGGATTGTCCTGGGAAAATCAGGACCGTTGGCAATTATGTTCTAGTAGTGGCAGCAGCAAGAGGTTACAGTAAAATGGATTCTCCATTTTCCCCAATGATTATAGCAATGGCATCAGTGCATGGAACAGAATTGCGTTAAGTGCTTATGTACACGGGTGTTTGATGTGCATTTGAAACTAATGCCAATCCGCATGAACATCAATGGTCCAGTTCTGAGACTGCATTTGTCCTGCTTTGCTTGTATTTCACTAAATGCAGCTTGGGATTGCATGGCAAGCAAAGCCAGTCAACCACAGCCTCATTGTTCAACAGCAATGAAATTGAGCAGAGCTGCATTGTAATGCAAAAATCAATGTTGGGCAGCAACACAGCAAGCGGTGTTCTATTCAGCTTTCTTCTCAGAAATGTCTTCCTTTTAGGTCTCTTCACATCTAGCAATGCCAGAGTTGCATTTTTGTCGCACCATTAAATTGAATGGGCTGTCGTCCTCTACTGGAAACGTGCCAAAGTAGCTCCTGTACCCTTTTTTGGAGCCGACTTAGGCGCAGTTTTACACAGCGTGATTTGGCAGATTTTTGGAATGTTTTGTCAGAGAACCCTTTATGAAAAATGAATGGCATGAAAATATGCATTGTGCATTTTGCCACGATTTTAGCACAATCTGAAATTGCAGGCAGAATCTGGCAATTTGGCCCGCGATTCTGATACGCCAAGATGTGACCAGAGCCTTAGGAAGCAGCTGTGCTGGGGGGTGGGTGGGGGGAAGGAAATCCTTTTAGTTTGAGAAGAGTCATGTCACCTCCACATCATCATATCTACAGGATAAGCACATTCCGTCATAAAGCAAGAGTTTCTTATCGTACATCACGGGACACAGCCATAGTAGGTACTATGTGGGTTATAGGCCACCTTCAGGTGATGGACACTGGCACACCCTAAGATAGGAAGTCCACTCCCTATATAACCCCTCCCACTACTGAGAGTACCTCAGTTTTTTCACCAGTGTCTTAGGTGTTGGTCACGAGTAAAGATGTGCTGAGCTCCACTGGAAGATTCCTTTGCTGGGGCAAGCTATGCAACCGGATCCATTCAAAGTGTCTTTTCTAGGCCTAATTGAATGGTACCCGGGTCTCGTGTCAGAAGAAAGGAGGTTTTGCCTGTAACTCTTCTCTTTTTAGAGAGCTGGACCCCGGAATCCAGAGCTTTGTTTTTTTTTTCAGCCATAAAGTTTTACTGGTGGGGTGCTTTACAGGTCCAGGAGTGTGGGTTCCCTGAGGGTTCCCGGTTCCTGAAGGTTTGGTAATGGAGCCCACCGTGAGGGGTGAAGATTGGGTCTGTCGGTTTTACCACAGAGAACCCTGCGGCGGGAAAGGTCAGTGGAGACATTTTTTAAAAAAGAAAAAAAAATTCTTGAAATGAAATGTCTCCTTTAAAAAGGTAAATGTTGTCATGCCTAAGAGTCACCACTGGGGGCTGTATAGAGCACGTACCTTGCCATGCCTTCCTCAGAGATCACGCTGTGCAGCAGAAACAGGCTTTCCTCCGGCGAGCAGCTCAGACCTCCGGTAAGATTGGGTGGGTTTTCTTCACTAAATCACCCCCCACCTGGTCCAAGCTTCCCTTCTTCTTAGAAAGGCTGAAGCCAAAAAACGATCGGCGATGCCACTCCATTTGTTTCAACACCCCTGCACAGCGGCTGGTCTAGGGTCTCCTCGCCATTTCCCTCCCCACACAAAAGCCGATCCCGTCAGTTGGGAGGCCCATGTTCATGCGGGAAAACCCTCTCTCGAAAAAAGAGGGGGGGTGTGATGTGATGGGAGGGGGCGGGGCTTAGCGTAGCATTGGCGTCCATCGCGGGAGTTTTTTTAAAAGCTCAATTTTTGCTGGCTGCAGATGTCGGAGGGACAAAGAGCAAAAAGGGGCATGTAAGAGGTTGGTGACACAGGCATTCCCTTGGCACATTTATTAAAAGCATCAGGCTGAGCGTTAATAGCAGCAGCAGTGGCTGGACTATTGCTCAAGCAGTGGATGCGATTTCTTCTGGTAGTACCTCTGCATTTGTGCATCGGGCTATAGTCAGAGTCGCCAGCAGTTGTTCCCAGGAGAATGGTACCTTCACCCCGATATCTTCCTGTCAATATGTCAAAGATGGGAGATCCCAGATGTAGATCTGTTTGCGTCCAAGTTGAACAAAGAAATCAACAACTCTGTGTCAAGAACAAAGGATCCGCTAGCATGCGGAACAGATGCCTTGCTATTCCTGTGGAATCAGTTCTCACTGATTTATGCATTCCCTCCTATTCCGCCTGCGTCCACGACTTCTTCGCAGGATCAAGCAGGAAGGGAAGTCGGTGATTCTTGTGGCCCAGGAGATCTTGCTATGCATAGATCTTAAGGATGGCGGTAGGGGTCCCATGGACCATACCACCACGTCCAGACCTTCTCTCGCAAGGTCCGGTATTCCATCCTACCTTACAAACACTAAATTTAACAGTTTGGCTATTGGGACCCACATTCTGAAGAAACGTGGGCTGTCAAGTTCAGTGGTATCTACCTTGGTTAATGCAAGGAAGCCGGCCTCCAGAATCACATATTATAGAGTCTGGAAGGCATATGTCTCCTGGGATGAATCCAGGGGTTGGCACCCCAGGAAGTATGTCATAGGTAGAATGCTTGACTTTCTGCAGATGGGGGTTAGAAATTAAGCTGGCCTTGAGTACTTTCAAAGGCCAGGTCTCGGCCTTATCGGTATTGCTTCAACGACCACTTGCTTCGCATTCTTTGGTTCGTAGTTTTTTTCAGGGGGTAACGTGGCTTAATCCCCCAGTAAGGTCCCCCCTGAACCCTTGGGACTTGAATTTAGTTCTGTACAAAAACAGCCTTTTTGAGCCAATACGACATTTTCCCTTGGTCCTTTTGACAAGGAAACTAGTTTTTCTGGTAACCATATTCTCTAATAAGGGTATCAGAGTTGGCTGCTCTTTTTTGTAAAGGGCCATATTATTATTCACAGGGATAAGGTAGTATTGCGTCCTCATCCTAACTTTCTACCGAAGGTAGTGTCAGGTTTTTATCTAAACCAGGGTGTTCTACCTTAATTTTTTCCAGAACCCTGTTCTATGCAAGAAAAATCACTACATTCTCTTGATGTGGTGAGAGCAGTCAAGGTCTACTTAAAGGTGACTGCTCAGATTAAAAAAAACGGATGTTTTGTTTGTGTTGCCTGAAGGTCCTAAAAGAGCACAAGCAGCATCGAAATCGACTATTTCTAAATGGATTTGACAAGTGATTGTTCAAGCTTATGGTTTAAAGAGGAGAGTTCCACCTTTTCATATTAAAGCGCACTCCACCAAGGCTGTTAGTGCTTCGTGGGCAGTGCATCACCAAGCCTCCATGGCTCAAATCTGCAAGGCCGCAACTTGGTCTTCAGTCCATACATTTACCAGATTCTATCAAGTAGATGTAAAAGGTCATGAGGATATGACCTTTTGGGCGCAGTGTGCTGCAGGCAGCAGTGTAATTTCTCTGATCACATGGTGCCCTACTTTTGTTGTCTCTCTCCCTTCAGTTGGCATTGCTATGGGACATCCCACATAGTAACTACTATGGCTCTGTGTCCTGTGATGTACAATAGGAAAATAGGATTTTTAGAACAGCTTACCTGTAAAATCCTTTTCTTTGAAGTACATCACGGGACACAGAGGTCCCTCCCTTCTTTCTGGTATAAACATGTATTGCTTTGCTACAAAAACTGAGGTACTCCCAGTAGTTGGAGGGATTATGTATAGAGTGGACTTCCTGTCTTAGGGTGTGCCAGTGTCCATCACCTGAAGGTGGCCTATAACCCACATAGTAATTACTATGGCTCTGTGTCCCGTGATGTACTTCAAAGAAAAGGGTTTTACAGGTAAGCTGTTATAAAAATCCAATTACTACATCCTGTTTGCTTGAAACTCAACAAATTCATTAAAAAAAAAAAAGAAGTTCCCGTGAATGGGACAAAGCAGATGAATGAAGAGGGTAACCATGGAATAAGTTGTCCCAGCTCTGTTTTATGCCTTGTACAAGTTCTGAGAAATTGACTTGCCAGTGACTGGGCCAGCTTCACCGCCTGCCTCCTGAAAACAAGTATATTGTGCAATAGGCCTTTCTGCTATTATAAAGCATCTGTAGTCCATTATTTGAGCTGAAGGTCCTTGTCTGAGAGATGAATCAGCTGTTACACCTCGATCACATCTGGCATCTCCAAATTTCCATTTTTCTCTTTTACACTCCCGTGAGCCCTCCGCCAGCCATTTATCATTTCCTTTGTCACAGCTGACAGCACAGCTCCGCTTTTATTAGAACTACGTTTATGATTTCACAATTTGCTCTTTTTTCATTTAATATGTATTGTTTTGCAATAGAGCATACTTTTGTTTATGAAAGTGATAAATAATGGGTTTGTTTTCATCCTTCATGCTGAGATGAGAGCCACACTTATACCATGCTGTTAGCTGCTTCTGCTGATCCGGGCTCCCAATCCTGGCACAGCTTTTCTGTTTATGACCTCTGCTTTCTATACTTTTTAGAGTCTTTCCGCCTTATCTTGCATTGCCGCAGCTTTTCTTTTATCCTCTGTTTAATTTCACCTCCGGTGTTTTATATGGCGCAGATGGAGCGCTTCAATCACCTGAGTGCCAGACCATTATTGGATAGCTGATGTCACTGTTAAGGTCATGTGAGAAATAAGAAACGTCTCGTATCGAAGCAGCATCCATAATTGTGCCATGTTCTGCAATATTTATTCTCCCAGTGTTACGCCAGGTCAGCCACTTATTTCATGGACTGCATGACATTGTTTCTGACCGAGAAAAGTGGCTAATAAATCAGCAGCTGATCCGTTAGATCATTAATTGCTGTAAGCATGCGTTTCCCTTCACTTCTTGCCAGATTAAGATCAATTACAAAATAGTTTTTGCTCTGTGCTACTGTGTGATTGTAGTTTAATGTTAGAAGTTGAGTATGAATATATACATATATATATATATATATATATATATATATATATATATATATATATATATATATATATAATTTGTTTTTTGTTTTTTTTTAGAAATGCAACGGGAATATGTCTTTAGTGAGCCCAGGTTCTAGTAAATTCTCCAAAAACCTTTCATAACCCAATAGTGTTTTAAAAAAAAAAAAAGGTTTTTGATAATTATGCTTATATATACAAAACATTGGTGTCAGTGGGATTGTGAACCCTAGGAAATCCAGTCCTTCATATCACTGGTGTCATTGGGATAGTGGCTCTAAGGGGAGAATAGCACCTCAAATGATTGGTGTCCATGAAAAAATGGACCACGGATTAGAAGCCCCTCCCCCTTTTATTGGAGTCAGTACCTTAGGACAAGAGCCAGCATTGGCCAAAGTTGAAAATTGATTATCTCGTGTGCTGTCCCCTAGTGCCTCTCCTGATGACGTCTTTCTATGAACATGAACAACAGTGCCAGAACTATATGAAATCTTAATGGGTGCAGATCCCAAGTAGTAATTTTAGAAGTAATTTTAGTTTGGGTACGTTCATGCATAAAAAGTAGTAGTACCTTTTGCTTTTAAAGACAGCAATAAAAACCTGACGAGTTCTAACACCCCTCACCACTGTAAACATATTGTGTAATTGTGTATTTGTTTCTAATTCTCTACAAATTTTTTGTTAGAAAAATCTTAAAATGAATTATACATGAATACTTTTTTCTAGAAGCGGAGCGCCACCCAAAAGGGGAAGCTCTGCTTATTTCCCCCCACTGCCTGTTTTGGCACCTGTCAGGGGAGAGCGGGCACCTGGATTTGACGAGTACCCACTCCCACTTCCAGATTACTTTGCTGCTGCAAACTCACTTGGAAGTTCGGTCCACCACCTCCTTCCCCTGCCGCTGGGCCATTAACAAAGCACAGAGCGCTTCGCACATGCGCAGTAGGGAACCGGCTTTGAAGCTGCAAGGCTTCACTGCCGGTTTCCCTTACCCGAGATGGCATTGGCAGCACCCAAGAGCCAATCGAAAAATCAGCTCAGGTGGAGACACTGCTGGATTCGTGGACAGGTAAGTGTTCTTATATTAAAAGTCAACAACTACACTATTTGTAGCTGCTGACTTTAACCGCTTGCTGCCCGCCAGCCGTCATATGACGGCCAGGCAGCATGGCTCTCGTTCTGGGCGGGCGTCATATGACGTCCGTCCATTTAAACAGGGAATGCACGCGATTGTGTGCACGCATCCCTGTTCCTTCGGTGGCGGCGTGTCACGGAGACACCGTTCGCCACCGAGGAGGTGAACAGCAATTGGGCATGGCTGTTTACCACGTGACTTCATCACGGCCGATCACAGATGGTACCACCCCACTTTGCATGGCGCATGCGCGCGATCGTGGCGGCGTGTTCTCGGGAACACTGTTCGTCACCGACTCTTGTAAACAGCCCAAGATGTTACCGGATTCTCCTCCTCACACACCGATCGTGTGTGAGAAGGAGATTGCGGTAACATCATGTTACCGCTTACAGTATACACCAACACACATGGATTGCCCCTCCCCTCAATAAAGAGGACCTGTCACCATCCATCAAAGTATCTGTCACAGTTTATCCGAGTACCTGTCACAGTCTATCTGAGTACCCGAGTACCTGTCACAGTCTATCTGAGTACCCGAGTACCTGTCACAGTCTATCTGAGTACCCGAGTACCTGTCACAGTCTATCTGAGTACCCGAGTACCTGTCACAGTCTATCTGAGTACCCGAGTACCTGTCACAGTCTATCTGAGTACCCGAGTACCTGTCACAGTCTATCTGAGTACCCGAGTACCTGTCACAGTCTGAGTAGCCGAGTACCTGTCACAGTCTGAGTAGCCGAGTACCTGTCACAGTCTGAGTAGCCGAGTACCTGTCACAGTCTGAGTAGCCGAGTACCTGTCACAGTCTGAGTAGCCGAGTACCTGTCGCAGTCTGAGTAGCCGAGTACCTGTCACAGTCTATCTGAGTAGCCGAGTACCTGTCACAGTCTATCTGAGTAGCCGAGTACCTGTCACAGTCTATCTGAGTAGCCGAGTACCTGTCACAGTCTATCTGAGTAGCCGAGTACCTGTCACAGTCTATCTGAGTAGCCGAGTACCTGTCACAGTCTATCTGAGTAGCCGAGTACCTGTCACAGTCTATCTGAGTAGCCGAGTACCTGTCACAGTCTATCTGAGTAGCCGAGTACCTGTCACAGTCTATCTGAGTAGCCGAGTACCTGTCACAGTCTATCTGAGTAGCCGAGTACCTGTCACAGTCTATCTGAGTAGCCGAGTACCTGTCACAGTCTATCTGAGTAGCCGAGTACCTGTCACAGTCCATATGACTACTGAGTACCTGTCACCACCCTTCAGAGTACCCGAGTACCCGTCGGCAGGCCATCAGAGTACCCGTCGGCAGGCCATCAGAGTACCCGTCGGCAGGCCATCAGAGTACCCGTCGGCAGGCCATCAGAGTACCCGTCGGCAGGCCATCAGAGTACCCGAGTACCTGTCTGCAGCCCATGCCTCATAGAATATACGTTGGGGTATGTGGCCAGGCTGTGTAAAAGTCTCACACGTGGTATCGTCATACTCGTGAAGAGTTGTAGAATGTATTTTGGGGTGTAATTTGTAGTATGCATATGCTGTGTGTGAGAAATAATCTGATCATATGACAATTTTGCAAAAAAACAAACAAAACAAAAACATCTTCATTTTGTAAAGAATTGTGGGAAAAAATTACAACTTAAAAAAAACTCACCATGCTTCTTACTTAATACCTTGGAATGTCTACTTTCTAAAAAGGGGTCAATTGGGAGGTATTTGTACTTTCCTGACTTGTTAGTGTCTCAAGAAATGAGATTCACCTGATGTACTGAAGGCCTGATCAGGTGTGATCAATTTTCAATGTTTGGCACCATAGTTTGTAGACTCTAAGACCCCATTCACACAGGGACGACTTGTCAGGCGACCTAGTCGCCTGACAAGTCGCCTCCCATTCTGTGCTATGGAACCGTTCTAAGGGGAGCGACGCAAGTCGCTCCGACTTAGAAAAAGGTTCCTGTACGACTTCGGGGGCGACTTGCATAGACTTCTATACAGAAGTCGTTTTGCAAGTCGCCCGGGCAGTCGTGTGCAGGTCGCCTCGGTGAGGCGACCTGCAAGTCGTGTTGCCCCTGTGTGAATGGGGTCTTACTTTTACAAAGACCAAATAATATACACTAATTTGTAGCAGTATACATTTTGGCCAAAATTTATGAAGAAAAATTACTAATTAGCAAAATTTTATGACAGAAACAAAGGCATTTTTGTCACAAAATTTACCATCTTTTTTTTTTATTTATAGCACAAAAAATAAAAAACCCACCAGAGATCAAATACCACCAAAAGAAAGCTCTATTCAAAGTGTGAGAGCGCTGAAAGCTGAAAATTGGTCTGGGCAGGAAGGGGGTGTAAATGCCCTGTATTGAGGTGGTTAAGGTGGTGGCAATCTCTTAATACTTATGCCCATGATAAGGATTGCGATAGAACTTGCATGTCACTGTCTTTTATAGTGTCCCAAACTGCGCCCTTCAGTAGAAATGGCCCGATGTTTAGTGTAGTGATGTCACTGGCACATGCGCATTTTGTCCCCCATGCACTGCATGCAGAATGTGCCTGCATAGCAATATCACAAGATTGCTGACCCATTGAGGATTTCCTAAAACACCCCTTTCCTAAAACACCCCATGTGATGAGCTGCATGAGCTGTATCACGGGGTGAGAACACTGACATTCACGGCCAACACATGGAGCGAGGAGAACATTTTCATGTGTATTCTTATTGATTATGTGGGCCAATGTTGCCATGGTAACAATAAACGAAAGCGAGGCTTGGCTTATACTTGGCTTATATTTACTGTACATGTACGAGATTCTGGTTATGAAGAGTAGAAACAACGGAAGTTCAGTTGGGGTTGGAATCGGGAGGCAACTGCAAGTATGTCAACAACTTTAGCCGGTGCACATAAAAGAAACCAGTCTGCAGAGTCAGGAAGAAAGATTCCATGAGTCTAATTAGCATTCCAATGTGTTTAGATATGTTATACATAGCAGGCTTATGATTGCTGGAGATTTCAGAGTTTACTACCACTTTAAAGACACATATTTGGCACTCACCCTAAGGGGTCTAATTATACAGGTTTTTTTTATACAAAACTCACACAGCTTTCACCCAGGATTCACACATTTTTCCAATATATGTATATCTATGTGTGTATATGTATATATATATTCTACAAAAACGTGAGGGGTGTACTCACTTTTGTGAAATATTTTATTCTAGCTTTTCATGTGACAACACTGAAGAAATGACATTTTGCTACAATGTAAAGTAGTGAGTGTACAGCTTGTATAACAGTGTAAATTTGCTGTCCCCTCAAAATAACTTAAAACAGCCATTAATGTCTAAACCGCTGGCAACGAAAAGTGAGTACACCCCTAAGTGAAAATGTCAAAATTGGGCCCAAAGTGTCAATATTTTGTGTGGCCACCATTATTTTCCAGCACTGCCTTAACCCGTAACTTTAATTTTTATCAAAAGTAACCTATATTGTAGCATTTTCTTATTGTGACTTGCTGTAAAAAAAAAAAAAGACATTTTGGTTGCTTGTGTCATGTCGCTGCATTTCATGTTCACTGAATCAATAAACACCGCTACTGTAGGTAATCCCTTGTAGACAAAAACATGAAGCTTTTCTCTTTGCTTCTGCATGAGATTTCAGACGCTTGTCAGTTCAAGTCTTTGTTCTGCAACCTCCCTCTCATGCTAAGTATGTGCACACAAGGCTGTATTGCACTTGGAGAAGGAGATGGTTATAGTCTTGGAATACACAAACACACAGCTATTCCTTTTCAGGGTCACTAATTTAGAGCTATATAGAAGATGGGCAAGTTTAAGAAAATTAGGAATTTAACTTGCAGAGCAACCAAATTCATAAAATGAATACGAAGATTAAAAATCCCAAAAAATACATTGTGTTCTGAAGGAGTCTAAAGAGGAGCTGAATGTTACGTAGTTAACATAGTAGGTTAGGTAGAAAAAAGACACAAGTCCATCAAGTCCAACATATGTTGTGCCCAAAAAAGGCAGGTAGAGCTCAAAGGTCTATTTACCAGTGTTTTCGGTGGTCTTCCTGTAGCTGCTTTTTTCCAGTTACTGACTTACCATGCCTATTTTTTGCACCGTGTCTCTGGCCATCCGGCCATGGTAGGGGTAGGGTTTTGCTTCCTCATGTCAGAGCCTCCAGCAAGGCAAACTGTGAGCAGCCCAGTAGTGACATCACCAAGTCTCCCTCCAAATTTTCTGGGACTAATCGTTGGAGGCAGCAGTGGCTTAGATCTCACTCTTCAGAAATGCAGCTATGAGGCTGTAGGCAAAGGAGTGCCTTGGCACACTCACATTTGCACACCAGGATGCACAATGCTATTTTGTAGGAAAATTTCAAAACAAAAATCACTTTTTTTGGCTTACTGCTTGGGCACAAATAATCTTTCTAGATCTTTCCTATAATGTATCAAATCTTTACTTTTTGAGTATGGGTCCACGATAGACTGCGCGATTAATTGTCAAGAATCGTTACTGTGATTTTTTTTTTTTTTTGATTTTTTTTTCCCATTGCGATCTTGAATAAAGTGTTTCAGGAGTCTTGCTATGCAAAGAATTCTCTCTGCTCTTCTGAAGCCACAGCCCTCAAAAGAAAGGAAGAGAAAAACTGGGCAGTCTGCCAAGAATCAGACATTCTTTAGCAGTTGAACTTAAGTATAAACATTGTAACAATTTGTCAATGGAATACACTTGTGTGTACGTGAGGAACGTTTAGGCCCCTTTAACACTTATACGACTTCAAAGTCGCGCGATTTTGCAGCCGCTATTTTTCCGCGATTTTACCACGATTTTACCGCAATTTTGCCATGATTTAGGAGCAGTACTACTTTGTACGACTTTACCACAACTTTGGCATTAACTATTCTCAGCTTGTGCTTACAAAGTAGTGCTGAAATTGTGTCTATATTATTCAGGTACGATTTGCATGCTACTTGAGGGTTTAACATTGAGGTCTATGGGGTACAAGTCGTATGGAAGTTGGACTAAGGCCCCTTTCACACTTATATGACTTGTCCCACGATTTTGTACTGCAAAATCGTATGACAAGTCATTCTCCATGATTTTCAATGACTACCATTCATATTGGCACGACTTTAAGTCGTGCCGGCTTGAAAGTAGTCCCTGCACTACTTTGGTCCAACTTCTATGCGAGTTGTACTCCATAGACCTCAATGTTAAACCCTGAAGTAGCATGCAAGTCGTGCCTGAAAAATATATAGACACGACTTCAGCACGACTTTGTAAGCACAAGCCTGGCTCCCTGATCGGGAAAGGAAAACTTTTTTTTCCTTTCCCGATGAGCGACAGGCAGTGCTGACAGCTGTCTGGTATGAATCCAGAGGGGGAACTCCACGCCAAGTTTTAAATGAAAAAAACGGCGTGGGTTCCCCCCCCAGGGGCATACCAGGCCCTTAGGTCTGGTATGGATCTAAGAGGAACCCCCTACGCCGAAAAATCGGCGTGGGGTCCCCCCCAAAATCCATACCAGACCCTTATCCGAGCATGCAGCCCGGCCGGTCAGGAATGGGGGTGGGGACGAGCGAGCGCCCCCCCTCCTGGACCGTACCAGGCCGCATGCCCTCAACATGGGGGGGTGGGTGCTTTAGGGCATGGGGGGCACCCTGCCGGCCCCCCCACCCCAAAGCACCTTGTCCCCATGTTGATGAGGACAAGGGCCTCTTCCCGACAACCCTGGCCGTTGGTTGTCGGGGTCTGCGGGCGGGGGGCTTATCGGAATCCGGGAGCCCCCTTTAATAAGGGAGCCCCCAGATCCCGGCCCCCCACCCTATGTGAATGAGTATGGGGTACATGGTACCCTTACCCATTCACCTAGAGAAAAAAGACAATAAAAAACACAGTACACAGGTTTTTAAAATAATTTATTAGGCAGCTCCGGGATCTTCTTCCGACTTCGGGGGTCCTCTTCCGACTTCGGGGGTCTCTCCGCCGTCTCCTCCCGGTGTCCGCATCTTCTGCCGGCTCCTCCGCTATCTTCTGCAGCTCAATTGCTAGCGGTGGTCCGGACTTCTGCCTTCTGCCTTCTTCTTTTCTTCCAGAGATGTTGACACGACGCTCTCTACAGCTGGAATGGTCTCTGAACGCTCCGCAACAGACTTTTATAGGCGGTGACTCCGCCCCCCTATGAGGTCACTGTCCCGGGGCATGCTGGGACTGTGCCGTCATAAGGGGGCGTGGTCATCACCCGGTGACCACGCCTCCTAAAACGTCACAGTCCCAGCATGCCATGGGACTGTGACGGCATAAGGGGGCGGGGTCACCGCCTATATAAGTCCGTTGCGGAGCGTACAGAGACCATTCTGGCTGGAGAGAGCGTCGTGTCAACATCTCTGGAAGAGAAGAGGGAAGAAGACGATCCAGAAGTCCGGACCACCGCTGGCAAAAGAGCGCCAGAAGATAGCGGTGGAGCCGGCAGAAGATGCGGACACCGGGTGAAGACGCCGGAGAGACCCCCGCAGTCGGAAGAGGACCCCCGAAGTCGGAAGAAGATTCCGGAGCTGCCTAATAAATTATTTTAAAAACCTGTGTACTGTGTTTTTTATTGACGCTTTTTTCCCTAGGTGAATGGGTAGGGGTACCATGTACCCCATATTTATTCACATAGGGTGGGGGGCCGGGATCTGGGGGCCCCCTTATTAAAGGGGGCTCCCAGATTCCGATAAGCCCCCTGCCCGCAGACCCCGACAACAAACGGCCAGGGTTGTCGGGAAGAGGCCCTTGTCCTCATCAACATGGGGACAAGGTGCTTTGGGGTGGGGGGGCCGGCAGGGTGCCCCCCATGCCCTAAAGCACCTACCCCCCCATGTTGAGGGCATGCGGCCTGGCACGGTCCAGGAGGGGGGGGCCGCTAGCTCGTCCCCACCCCCATTCCTGGCCGGCTGGGCTGCGTGCTCGGATAAGGGTCTGGTATGGATTTTGGGGGGACCCCCACGCCGATTTTTCGGCGTAGGGGGTTCCCCTTACAATCCATACCAGACCTAAGGGCCTGGTATGCCCCTGGGGGGGAACCCACGCCAGTTTTTTTATTTAAAACTTGGCGTTGAGTTCCCCCTTATTCATACGAACTACTGTATGTTTTCATTTGTTAATGCCAAAAACGTGGCAAAGTAGTACTGCTCCCAAATCGCGGCAAATCGCGTTAAAATCGCGGCAAAATCGCGGCCGCGAAATCGCGGTAAAATCGTGCGACTTTGAAGTCGTATAAGTGTGAAAGGAGCCTAAAGTAGTGCAGGGACTACTTTGAAGTCGGCACGACTTGAAGTCGTGCCAATATGAATGGTAGTCATTGAAAATCATGGAGAATGACTTGTCATACGATTTTGCAGTACAAAATCGTGGGACAAGTCGTATAAGTGTGAATGGGGCCTTAACCACTTTTTGTTGGTTTAAATAAAATAATTTTTTCTTGCTAGAAAATTACTTGGAACCCCCAAACATTATATATATTTTTTAGTAGAGACCCTAGAGAATAAAATGGTGGTTGTTGCAATATTTTATGTCGCACTGTATTTGCACAGCGGTCTTTCGAATGCTTTTTTTTTTGTTAAAAAATTACTTTAACGAATTAAAAAAAAAAAAACTAACCAGTAAAGTTAGCCCAATTTTTTTTGTATAATGTGAAAGATTTTACGTCGAGAATCGTGAGAAAATCGTGATCTTTTTATTTCAAGCAAAAAAAATTGTGATTCTCATTTTGGCCAGAATCATGCAGCTCTAGTCGACGTCAAGTGATTATAAAGGTAAAATATATTTTTACCTTAATGCAATCTATGCATTAAGGTGAAAAAAAAAAACCCTTTAATGGTAGCTTCCCTACAGGCCCCTCTAAATACTTACCTGAGCGTTATCTCGATCCAGTGCTGTGCACATTTGCAGCAGCAGGTCTTCTTCTGTCCCCCTGGTCTTCACAAGCTTGGCTGAGAGCGGTGGGAGCCATTGGCTCCTGCTGCTGTCAGTCAAAACCTGTAAGTAAGGGCGATGTTTGGCTGGGCTGTATGTCTAAATAGGCACAAACAGCCTAGTTTAGGGTCGAGCACACATGAGTGCCCCCATAGGAGGATTGGGGCTTCTCTGTACAAAACCATTACACAGAGCAGGTAAGTATGACAGATTTGTTATTTTATTAAGAAAAAAATGTCAAAGCTTTACAATCACTTTAAATTGCAAAAGTGTACTTGAAACATTGATATGAGTATTGATATTTTATTCTGTGAGACATTAATGTGCCATTTTGAATTATTTGCAGTGTTCCAGGATGGAAGAGTGTATTCAAAATATAAAAAGCTCACTTGGCGTTGATCACTGTGTTTTGTGTTTTTCAGATTGGGAAGAGGAGCAGGTCAGCAGTCCGTGTATTCTTCGACTCATTTATCAAGGACGCTTCCTCCATGGCAATGTGACTTTAGGAGGTATTGGCTCACATTTTTCATTGCAGTCTCATTAAAAGTTATGTTAGAGTCTTAAAGCAATAAAACAAAGCTGTCTGCACAGTGGTCAGTGCAGCACTATTTTACAACACCTCACCTTGTTATCTATTCATGCTCAGATTTCCATTAGATGCTGTTGCGTCAAATCTAATTAAAGTTTTTTTCTTCCATATTTCTTCTGAGTTTTAGTGTTCCCTGAATAGGGTTACACCGTAATAATACTTCTTCCAGAGTGGGTAGGGCTAAAGTAAATGATCGCACACTGTGTTAGGCCACGTCAAGAGCCCTCAACTCCTATGCCGTTCTCTACTATAGAGTAGGAGACTTGTTCATATACAATTATTGGAGTTGCCATTACTGATTTGATTCAACCTGGGGGTCGAATGACGATTTCCCAGGGGTCGAATGACGATTTGCCAGGGGTCACCGAATCCTGGGCTGTTCCTGAAGCCCGCACCGCTCTCCCAGCCTTTTCGCGACCACCCAGCTGGGCAGATTCTGGAGCCCCCGGCTCACTCAGCCTCTTGGCAGCCGCCCATTCAGTTCACGGCATGGCTGGGGTGCAAAGATTAGAGGTCAGCTGACTGGTGAGGAATGTAAAGTGGGAGGGGCTGAAGGAGACCCTATTTCCTGATTTCGGCATAGGTGTCACTGCTATGAGACACCACAAAGTCGGAGACACAGTGAGTAATGCTACCTGTGATTATAGTTGCCATTAAAAGTCCCCACTACAGTTCTCAGATCAGCAGATGATCTTGATCAAGAGCACCCAACTTGGCTGATCAGAACTCCCACCAGCGCTGCCAGTGATCCCACCCCCACCAGCACTGCCACTCATCCCACCCCCACCAGCACTGCCACTCATCCCACCCCCCCACCCCCCCACCAAGGAGTAAGAGAAGGAATACAAATAAAGAATACAGGGAAGAGAAAGGAAAAGAAGGGGAGGAACAAAGAAAAAGGGAGAGAAAGAACAAGAAAGACAGCTAGAGAGAGAGATGAGGAAAAAAAACAAATTATGATAGAGGGAGATAAAAGAGAAAGAAAGTAGAACAAAGAGAAAGAGTGATACATCCTAAAATGTACCATAAGGGGTTTTAATACTGTATGAGTGGAAGGGACTCGAAGAGCGCTAAATGTCCAGAACAGGTATGTGGCCAGTAAAGTGTCAGGACACCCATGTTTCTTTTTTTTTTTTTGTTTTTTTTTTTATATGCCAAAAACTCAAGGGGCAAGGATAACGTCTAATGCTGGCCATACACTATACGAAAAACCGGCCAAATCCATTTTCGAAAAACGGACATTCGGCCGTGAGAGCAAACGATAGTGCAATCATGTAATGACCGATAAATCATTCATTGGACATAAATGAATCCATTTTATTTTTGTTTTTTTTACATATACCTAGGGCAAACAGTTCAGATGGGAAACACATTAACCTTGCAATTTATCGTTCATTCAGCAGAAAATTTCCAAACTTGTCCCTTGTTTTTTCGGCCCAAAAACGTCCCAACGATTATCGATTTTGTTCTTAATAACTCACCGAAAAACGAACGAACTGGCCAAATGACCAAATTTTGGGCCATTTTTCATATAGTGTATAGCCAGCATTAGAGCTCGCAATTTCAAAAGTTGCCACTCTGTTTCTTTTCTGACATGATCCCTTAACAATGGGCCTTGAATGAAGAAATATAACATAACAGTCCAATCTGCTTTGGAAATGTGTCCATGATACTGTAAAACCTTGGATTGCAAGTATAATTCATTCCGGAAACATGCTTGTAATCCAAAGCACTTGTATATCAAAGCAAATTTCCCCATAAGAAATAATGGAGACTTAGATGATTCGTTCCACAACCATTTATTCATAAGTCCTTCAGTTTATAGTCCATATAAAAAGATTATAGCAATGTGATAGGTTGTGTAACCATAAAATGTCCATCTACAATTGGCAGCCTCCACAAGGGGATTAGAAGCAAAATCCAGCAGGAGCTACAGAGTATAAAAGAGAAGAGAGGCGCCTCTAAGTGTAGAAATATGGTTACATTTAATGAAGGTACAACATTTAGCAACTCACATGGTTGATGATTAAAACATCTAGATATGCAGGCATCCGGGGGGTAAAGCTGTCCACATAGACCGTCCTCTGCACCACCGGTACTCACCGCTGTCAATCGACCGGGAAGACTACCCTGCAGTAGAGCGATCTGAAAACGAGGCTTGAGGCGCTCGTGGAGATGTGCCTGTTTTAATCATCAACCATGCGAGTTACTAAATGTTCATTAAATGTAATCATGTTACTACACTTGGAGGCTCCTCTCTTCTCTTTCATACCCAGTTGTGACATGATGGTAGTTGTATATCAAGACATTGCGCGTTTATCAAGTCAAAATTTATTAAAAAAAATTTGCTTGTCTTGCAAAACACTCTCAGGTCCAAGTTACTCTCAGTCCAAGGTTTTATTGTACTTGTTAAAAGGTTCCTGTGCTATATTTCTGGTGAAAAAAGGAAAGGCCCATCATCTGTGTGCTTCCTACTCTGTACCCCTTGAAATTTTCCACATTTTGCCATGTTACAACGCAAAACGGAAATTTATTTTATTGTGATTTTATGTGACAGACCAACACAAAGTGGCACAAAATTGTGAAGTGAAAGCAAAATGATAAATGGTTTTCAAATTTATTAATTTTTTTACAAGTATCTGAAAAGTGTGGCGTGCATTTGTATTCAGTCCCATTTACTCTGATATCCATAACTAAAATCTAGTGGAACCAATTGCCTTCAGATGTTGCCTAATTAGTAAAGAATCCACCTGTGTGTAATTTAATCTCAGTGTAAATACAGCTGTTCTGTGAAGCCCTCAGAGGTTTGTTAGAGAACCTTAGTGAACAAACCGCATCATTAAGGCCAAGGAACACACCAGACAGGTCAGGGATAAAGTTGTGGAGAAGTTGACAGCAGGGTTAGGTTATAAAAAAAAATATCCCCAGCTTTGAACATCTCTTGGAGCAGAGAAGCAGACAAGAGGTCCATGGTAACTCTGGAGGAGCTGCAGAGATCCACAGCTCAGGTGGGAGAATCTGTCCACAGGACAACTATTAGTCGTGCACTCCACAAATCTGGCCTTTATGGAAGAGTGGCAAGAAGAAAGCCATTGTTGAAAGAAAGCCATAAGAAGTCCCGTATGCAGTCTGTGAAAAGCCATGTGGGGGACACAGCAAACATGTGGAAGAAGGTGCTCTTGTCAGATGAGACCAAAATTGAACTTTTTCGCCTAAAAGCAAAACTCTTTGTGGCTGAACACTAACACTGCTCATCACCCTGAACACACCATCCCCACCCTTAAACATGGTGGTGGCAGAATCATGTTGTGGGGATGATTTTCTTCAGCAGGGACAGGAAAGCTGGTCAGAGTTGATGGGAAGATGGATGGAGCTAAATACAGGGCAATCTTAGAAGAAAATCTGTTGGAGTCTGCAAAAAGCTTGAGATTTGGGCGGAAGTTCACCTTCCAGCAGGACAACGACCCTAAACATACAGCCAGAGCTACAATGGAATGATTTAGATCAAAGCATATTCATGTGTTAGAATGGCCCAGTCAAAGTCCAGACTCTAATCCTATTGAGAATCTTTGGCAAGACTTGAAAATTGCTGTTTAGGCACACTCCATCCAATCTGACAGAGCTTCAGCTATTTTGCAAAGAAGAATGGGCAAAAATGTTCACACTCTAGATGTGCAAAGCTGGTAGAGACATTTCCAAAAAGACTTGCAGCTGTAATTGCAGCAAAAGGTGGTTCTACAAAGCAGGGGGGCTGAATACAAATGCACTTCACACTTTTCACATATTTATCCCTGACCTGTCTGGTGTGTTCCTTGGCTTTCATGATGCTGTTTGTTCACTAAGGTTCTCTAACAAACCTCTGAAGGCTCCACATAGGTGGACCCTATTTACTAATTAGGCGACTATTGAAGGCAATTGGTTCCACTAGATTTTAGTTAGGGATATCAGAGTAAAGGGGGCTGAATACAAATGCACGCCACACTTTTCAGATATTTGTAAATTGAAAACCATTTATCATTTTCCTTCAACTTCAGAACTATGTGCCACTTTGTGTAGGTCTATCACATAAAATCCTAAATAAAATGAATTTGTTTTTGGTTGTAACATGACAAATTGTGGAAAATGTCAAGGGGGTATGAATACTTTTTCAAGGCACTGTGCTTACTGTTGACTGACCCACTACCTCTGCTGGAAGTCTATTCCAAGTAATACTTTCCGAGATTAGTTTTGAACTTTCCTCCTCCCTTTTCCTAGGTGCTTTATTTTACATTTAGAAACATTATACTGCAGAATGTACATTTATGTAAAGCGCTGCATAAATTGTTGGCACTATATAGGCACCTTTCATGAATATTTTATCCCTTTAGGCTGGGTTCACACTACAGCACGCAGTGGCTCACAGCAGGATTCCAGTGCATTTCCACTCACCATTTCACGCCCGATTTCATCCCGAATTTTAGGCTGAATTCGGACCTGAATAGGACCATAAAGGGCCGTACACACGATCGGACTCAAACATGCAAATTAGCGGTTTTGGAGCAACATCTGACTGTGTGTACGCTCCATCGGACAAACTTTTTCAGTTTCCATCGGACTTTTGTTGGCTGTGCGAACGGACAAACTTTCCGGCAACAAAAGTCCGATGGAGCAAAGTCCGATCGTGTGTATGGGGCTTTAGACACACAGGACTGTGCAATTTGCACTGGAGCCGCTGTGGGGATGTGTAAACTGGCCCCATAGAGAGCTGGTCACAATCTCCTGCTATGAAAATTGGATGCGGGAAACCCACATCCAATTCGCAATAGTGTGAACCCACCCTTAAACATGCTGCAAATACAGAAAAATAACTGTGCCCCTACCTTCCCTTTTGACTTGGCAACACTGCTCTGAATTCCTGAGCATGTGGTATCCGCCCTGCCTGCTTAATTTCTGATGGATTACAAGGAAAACAGTCCTTTCCTCACCTCATAACTCCTCCTTGTACACAGGCAGAGAGCAAAGGAAGTTGCCAGCTCACAAGATTTCTGGCAAACTCATTGCCAGATATTTTTGAATTCAAAAGAGAAGTATGTTTAGGGGAAAAAAAAACATTATTCTTGCCTAGGTGGATGTTGCATCAATCCCCCGCCTGCTCTGTAGTAAGAACTGAGTGATCAAACACTGCTGATCGCTCGGTTCTCCCCTCTATTCTGAACAGAGAGCCGTGGCTGTCGGTCACCGGCTCTCTGCTCTCCCCTCCAGCACTCACTGGAGGGCTGTGGTAAGGGTGGGAGGGGCTGGCTCAGACTCTTGGTGGATCGCAAAAAGGGTGAGCGAGGTGCTAGTCGGGCTTTTCACAGCCTGGACCAGCTCTGTGATGTCAGCCGACAGTGGACTGCAGCCCGCTGTCAGCTGAAAACAAGTCACAGGAGTGCAGAACGAACTGCACTCCTATGATCCATAGGAGAAGTACAGCCAAAAAAAACAATGGCTATACTTCTCCTTTAATATACAATATATCAAACCCCTTTCAATGGTCTGTGTTGCCTGACAGAATGACATGACAGAGAGCATGTGGAAGAATCCCCCATCTGGGACTGACATCGGCTGTAAATAACATACAAAATAGAGAGACGTTATAATCTACAAGTAAAGGTGCTTCACTGGGCCATTTTTTCTGTTTGTATTTTTTTTTTCATTTGTGGAAATCTAAATTTGATCACTGGAAGTTGTTATTTAGCATCCAGTTGCAAGGCCCTTGTATCTCTCTGGTGATTGCAGAGAAGTCACAGATTATCTGATGAACGCAGCAAATTGTAGGGAGGGAAGGAACATGCCTTGCTCCGCAGCATCCTGAATCAGTGCATGTACCTGATAAGAGCCTCTGATTACACTTTTCAATAAACAATCTCTGTAGTATATGTACTGAAGATGATTTTATACTGGAAATTTGGTAGATTTTATTTGTAAGTATTAAAATATGTTACAGATGTTGCTATGAAATATTTTATGTAAACGGGGCTGTACTGTGTGTGGCAGAGCTGCATGGACACAAAGCTTTGCCAGGTAAAACCACTCCAATGTATGCATTCCATCTGTTTATTTAGCGGTTTGCCTGGAGTTCAGATTTAATTAGGCTAATTGCATTCCAGGTGCATCGAAAAAAAAGTGTGCAAAGAGTCATACTGTTTGTTTTCTTTAAAAAAGCCACATTAGAGAAGCCTGTGTCCTGCCAGCATGCGACACATTAGAACCCTTGCTGTCTGTGTAGATTTCAGATGTCCAGCTTGCCTGCTAGTGTGTAAGGCGTGTGCACTGGGTGCCCCCCACCCCCCCCCCCCCCCATGCGCTTACCTCTTAACTGCCTTTGGATTGGGCGAGACCATCCTGAGATTTGAATTAAATCCCAGTGTCTCGCCAATCCAGGCTGAAACCAAGAGGAATCCGCACCGCATCAGTGTGAAAGCACCATACTGGGAAAAGGGAAGACCAGAAGCATATTTTATGGGCACAGGAAGGCCCTGCCACTGCAACTGCAATTTGGCCACACCCACCATTCACCTTGGCTTTGAGCTTTGGGGTGCACACCCTAATACAATAGGCTGCGCACACCGAACTCGGAGCCAAAGCTCTCAGATCAGTGGACTTCTGCATTGAGACTACTGCTTTTCCACACAGTGTGGCTGCATTAGGAAGACATTGTCTCTGTAACGCCTTTTGTTTCCATGCCCTTGGCATGTATTTAGAATAAAGTATATTTTTAAACCGTATTTTTTTTCTTAAAGGTTCCATTCACACTTTTCTGCTTCAGTTTTTCTACTTGTTTCCCTACGCCTGATTGCACCTTCCTATGCAGAATCCCATTCTTTCTAATCGTCCCAGTTCATACTTCCTCCTTTTCCTTCACTTCCCTTCTATTCACTTTCTTTCCTTTTCCCTTTCTTTCCTTTTTACCGTTTCCTTTCCCTTTTTCCTTTCCCTTTTTCCTTTCCCTTTTTCCTTTCCCTTTTTCCTTTCCCTTTTTCCTTTCCCTTTTTCCTTTCCCTTTTTCCTTTCCCTTTTTCCTTTCCCTTTTTCCTTTCCCTTTTTTCCTTTCCCTTTTCTTTCACTTGCCTTCCTTTCTTTTCCCTTCCTTTCCCCTTCACTTTACTTCCCTTTTTCCTTTCCCTTTTCCCCTTTCTTTTCCCTTTCTCTTCCCCTTTCTTTTCCCTTTCCCTTCCCCTTTCTTTTCCCTTTCCCTTCCCCTTTCTTTTCCCTTTCCCTTCCCCTTTCTTTTCCCTTTCCCTTCCCCTTTCTTTTCCCTTTCCCTTCCCCTTTCTTTTCCCTTTCCCTTCCCCTTTCTTTTCCCTTCCCCTTTCTTTTCCCTTTCCCTTCCCCTTTCTTTTCCCTTTCCCTTCCCCTTTCTTTTCCCTCTCCCTTTCTTTTCTCACAACTTCAGTTATTTTTCCCTTCCATTCCTTTTCCTCTCCCTTTTCCTTTCTTTCTCTCTTTCTTTCCCTTCTCTTACTACTTCGTATTTGGGCATTTTTAGCCCCATAGACTTTAATAGGAGTGCCTGTCAACGCATTTTTTAATGTATTTTTGCATTAAGGAATTCCCCTCATATAGAACGGCTCTCCTCCCCTTGTGCAGCCCAGAAAACTCCTGAAGCTTGCTAAACATGCAAAAATGCCTGAAGAAAACGCTTCAAAATCCCCAGGAATTTTCTCTGCTTGGGGGTGAATGCAGGTTAATGTGGTGATTTTACTTTGAGTGAGGGAGGGCACATTAAGCAGACAAGTTGCAATTTGGTGCTAATAAATTGGTTTCAGGGCACTAGGGTCAGTGTTAATGTTTTTGAGTGTAAGTTTTAGCTTCAAACCTTCGCCTTCTTTTCTGCAGATTCTATTGTATATAAGAATAAAATGAGGGAGAGTTAGCTGCGATTGGTAATTGTGTCCTGGTTGACAGTGAGTTACCTTAAGAAAATTGCATGACTTTCATCACTGTTATGCTTTTATTTTGTTCCTAAATTATCTTTGTAACTACCCATATCTAAAGGTAATACATTTTGTTCTATACAGTAGGAAGTATACAGAGCACAGAGCGGTGGATGTTCATATTATAAATCAATAGCTTGCCAAAGAAGACACTGACTTGGTTTTTATTGTACGGGTGACACTCGTTATCTGTACACTTGTGCCATCTTGTGGACATTTCACTAACAGCAAGTCATATTTAATAACCTAAATATTATCGAAGCTTTATTTTATTTTACCTTTAAGCTGAAACAGAATAAATGTTTAACTGGTTTACCTGATAAAGGATTTGTAATTCTGTTCAGCCAATCTGGTGAACTAGGCACATCTGCTTTACAAACAGAAAATTAGACCAAAAGCTGTGTGCAGTGAAATAGGACCTGCTTGGCCAACAAGTGCTTCCTCTTTTTGTGCCCTTAGTCTTGTTTTGTACAGGATTACGAGAAGCTAAGAATTGTTTAATCTATTTACTGTCTGTGTTACAAAACAGCATTTTTTTAAGAATAATTAATAGGATTTTACATAAATATTTAATCTAGTTTCATCTTATTTTATTGTCGCCTTGTTTTTATGCAGCATTAAAACTTCCACTCGGCAAGACAACAGTGATGCATTTGGTTGCCAGAGAGACATTGCCAGAGCCAAACTCTCAAGGTATGGTATTTTTGGAGATTTGTGTCTTCTTTATGTGAAGAAACCTGGGACCCTACAGCTGTTGCTATCTCTGAGGAAGCTTTTCGTTATTCAGCTAAAATTTGGAACCCTTTTATTTTTACAGTTGGGCTGGAAGAAAATATTATCAAGTGTGGACCAGCTTAGTTTTAATGGAAAATATGTTTCTGACTATTCCCCGTCCTACACATACACCGTTATTTTAATTTTAATAGATTTTTATTGAATTATTCTATATCAAACAAAACAATAAGAAATATAACAGGCCTGGTGGTAAGTATTATCAAAGACAATTACTAAATTTACCTTCGAAACTTTCAGTGATCAAAGTCTGATGCAATTAAATACTTATCTGTGTGTGTAGGGGAAGGGAAGCGCTTACAATTCAATTAAGTCTGCTGCACCTGAAAAACCCTGAATACCAGGAATGAAAAGCTATTGATAGTGTGAAGGTGCGCTGATTCTATGTAAAGGGTGGCAAAACCCACAGTGGTATAAATATAATGCACAATAATGTTGACCAATGTGAACACAATAAGTAAAATAAAACAAACAATGCAATTCAAAAACTAACTAAAAAGGAAAAAACTGATGAGTATGTATCAGCTGTCTCTCTCAGGTTACAAAAAGCCTATATGAAAGCAAATCAAATTCAGCAGATTGAATGGGCTGAATTGAAAACAAGTCCAATTATCTTGTGAGTCCCAAATCGAACAGATGTCGATCCCAAGGTGTGTGGATCCTTTACTATGAAGACACCACCTTGCTCAAAAGTAATAAAATTGGCTTCTTGCCAGATCCACATAGGTCACAAGCGTGTGTGCTGATCCACAGCTTAGGGATGCATTCCTCTGTCTACCAAATCTCAGATTCACGGTGGACAACAGCTCCCAGCAGACCCGAATGGATGTGCAAGCATAGACTCTCATCTGTGGCTAATAAAATGGATTCATCTATACCAGTGGTTCTCAACCTGGGGGTCGGGACCCCCTCGGGGGTCGAATAATGATTTGCCAGGGGTCACCGAATCCTGGGCTGTTTCTGAAGCCCGCGCCACTCTCCCAGCCTTTTTGTGGCCGCCCAGCTGGGCTGTTCCTGGAGCCCGCAGCCACCCCACTCAGCCTCTTCGCAGCCGCCCATTCAGTTCACGGTATGGCTGGTGGGCAGAAACTAGAGGTCAGCTGACTAGTGAGGAATGTGAAGTGGGAGGGGCTGGAGGAGACCCCATCTCCTGATTTTAGTATAGGTGTCACTGCTACGAGACACCACAAAGTCGGAGACACAGTGAGTAACACTACCTGTGATTAGAGTTGCCATTAAAAGTCCCCACTACAGTTCTCAGATCAGCAGATGAACCTCGATCAAGAGCACCTAAGTTGGCTGATCAGAACTCTCCCCAGCGCTGCCACTGATCCCAACTCCCCCGCCAGCACTGCCACTCATCCCAACTCCCCCACCAGCACTGCCACTCATCCCAACTCCCCACCAGCACTGCCACTCATCCCGTTCCCCCCACCAAGTAGTAAGAGAAGGAATAAAAATAGAGAATACATAGAAGGGAGAGGAAAGAGGGGGAGGAACAAAGAAAAAGGGAGAGAAAGAATTCGAGAAAGAACAAGAAAAATGGCTAGAGAGAGGGATGGCCAAAAAAAAACAAGAAATTAGGATAGGGAGAGATAGAAGGGAAAGAAAGGAGAACAAAGAGAAAGAAAGAGTGGTACATCCTAAAATGTACCATAATGCCGCGTACACACGAGCGGACTTTACGGCGGACTTTGCCCGGCGGACTTTTCGACGTACTTTCCGACGGACTTTCTGAATGAACGGACTTGCCTACACACAATCCACCAAAGTCCGTCGAATTCGTACGTGATGACGTACGACCGGACTAAAACAAGGAAGTTCATAGCCAGTAGCCAATAGCTGCCCTAGCGTGGCTTTTTGTCCGTCGAACTAGCATACAGACGGCGGACTTTTCGACCGGAATCGATTTCAACGGATACATTTTAAACAAGTTTCAAATCTAAGTCCGTCCAACTTTTGAGCAAACAAAGTCCGTTGGAGCCCACACACATCGAATTGTCCGATGAAATCCAGTCCGCCGGGCAAAGTCCGCCGTAAAGTCCGCTCGTGTGTACGCGGCATTAGGGGTTTTAATACTGTACGAATGGAAGGGACTCAGGGAGCGCTAAATCCGTGGGTTAGGGGCGCAAATTACTTGTCTTGCCTTGGGTGCTGACAAAACACACTACGAAAATAATTTTACTGTTAGGGGTCCCCACAACTTGGGAAATTTTATCAAGGGGTCACGGCACTAGCAAGGTTGAGAACCACTGATCTATACCTATCGAAGGGCTCAAGTGGATACCCAGTTAACAGCTCATGGTGGATAATAAAAAATTGGAGATAGAGTGATAGTGCATTATCTTTTGATAAAAAATCAATTTATTTTAAAGGGCACTTAAAAAATGTTACAGCAAAAAATTGTGGCACTGCCGCCTGCAGTGCGGACCGTGCTCTCTTACTGGCTCCTGCTGACGCATTTCCCCTAAGGAGGTGTCATTTGGGATTGGAGATCAGTTTGCAACATCAGCCATCACATTTAAATAGCTGAAAAACAGGAACTCCAGATGACCTACAGAGGAACCCTATGGCTCAGAAATTAAACTCCTTCCAGTTGTGCCACTGATTAGTTCCAAAAGTGGGTACTTAACAATTTCCAAAGGATTAAACTGTTTGAAAAATTACCTACTAAAGTCTCTAATCTTAAAGTTATTTAAAAATACCAAAAAGTATCAAAAAAATTAAAAAATGAAATATATCAAATAAAAAAAAATATTTTTATATATAAAAATTGTTACAAGAGTACAAAAATATACCTTCGCTTAACTCGACCAATTGTTGAAAGAGTTATTCTAAAAAAAATAATAAATAAAAAATAACAAGAATGAAAAAAGTGTTTTTAATTCAGCCCATTCAGTCTGCTGAATTTGATTTGCTTTCATATAGACTTTTTGTAACCTGAGAGAGACTGCTGATATATGTATTTACTCTCTCTGTCAGGTTTCTTTTTTCCTTTTTATATTATATACACGTTGTGTTTGAATTGCATTGTTTATTTTTTTATTATGCACATACAGTTTTAAGATATTTTGCCTAGCCACGTGTTACAGGTCAATCCAGACAACATCCTTGCTTCCAATTTACCTATTGTGTTCACATTAGGCCACGTTATTGTGCATTATATTCATACCACTGTGGGTTTTCCCACCCTTTACATAGAATCAACGCACCTTCACACTATCAAATACTTATGGTGTTATTAATCAGCTCACAGGAATACAGAAATTGGACCATCTGAGCTGAATAAAAATACGTAAATACGTGAGTATCTGTGTCGTTATACTATAATATTCAAAGTACCTGACATATAAGTGCCTAAGCAAACTCGGAGCGACAAATTAGTATTAGACTGTCTTTAAAAAAAAAAAAAAGGACCTGGAGACCGAGTGCACCTTTTTACAGTGAAAAATTTCTCATGGGGTCCAACATTTGTGGAGTTTGGATATGTCACCAAACTGCCATGATCTGTTTGTGCCCGTATATTTCTTTTGCGAGCCTAATAATCTCTCCCAAGTTGGGGGGCAATCATAGATTTCCCTTTACGCAACAACCTGAAGTCATTGTAAAGTCTCGTTTGTTATTTTTATTGAAAAAAAAAAAAATGTTCTACTTACCTCCTCTGTTGCTGTGGATTTGCACGGAGCAGCCTGGATCCTCCCCTTGGGTCCCTCTTCTGTGCTCCTGGCCCCTCCCTCCCGTCGAGTGCTCCCGCAGCAAGCAACCTGCTATGGGAGCACCCGAGCCGAGTCACAGCTCCCTGTTTCTATTCAGACAAGGAGCTGTGGCCCGGTACCACCCCCTCTCTCCTGATTGGCTGATTGACTTTTACAGCAGCAGGAGCCAATGGCACCGCTGCTGTGTCTCAGCCAATCAGGAGGGGGAGTCTCGGATGGCCAAGACACTCATGGACATCACTGGACAGAGGTAGGGTTAAGATAAGTATTAAGGGGTCCTGGGGCGGCTGCTACACACAGAAGGCTTTTTATCTTAATGCATACTGTGCATTAAGATAAAAAAAAATCTGACTTTACAACTCCTTTAAGCTTGCTGCAAACATTATTTGTAACCGAAACTGTCTCTTTGGACGTTTTGTCCATTACAGTATAATCAGCAGTTGTGACGGATAGTTCCTCTAGCCCTGGGGGCATGTTTTTAACTATCCACGGGCCTTATGGGAGGCTGGGTGTCACACAGACAGGAAGTTTGCCTGCCGCAAATAAAACGTCAGAGGCACACAGTGGTGAGAGAGAGAAGAGCACTGCATGTTTCTCAAAGCACCAGAAAGTATGCGACAAACAGGTGAGACTGGTGTTACTTGTTGAAGTGGATGTAAACCCGATTCATGAAATTTGAGCTAGACACCTATATCTGCATTGTTTTCTTATCTCTCTTTACTATGTCCCATGGCTGTCTCCTGCTCAGTTCTTCTGTTATCATGCTGATAACTCCTGACAAGTTCCCTGTCACACATGATAAAAGCAGAACGATTCAAGGGACAGCGGAAAGTCTCTTCCTATGAGGAGAGGGGGTGTGTGCCTTTCCTCCAATCAGCTATCTTGGCTGTATGCCCAAGCTTCACTGCAGTGTTGAACAGGAACAGCTATTCAATAACCCTGCGTGGTCAACCTAGAGACTGTTTGCTGCTATATTTGGCCTCTTACACAAGAAATATTTTTCTACTTGATTACGAGTGATACGCTCTGATATACTCAGGCGTGTCGTTGTGCACTATTTTTTGAGTTGTATTCTACTATTGTGATTATGGGTCGACAGATTATCGGTGCGGTCGATTATCGGCGGCTGATATTCACTTTTTTTGAAGTATCGGTCACAAACTTACCGATGTTACCAATATTGCTTCAAGGGTTGTACTGGGGTGATGCAGGCATCACCCTGGCACCGCCCTTTAGAGTGGACAGTCGGCTTTCTTGTAATAACAACCGATTCGGCTCAGCGGCCGTTCGGCTGTTATTACAAGCAGTGGGGGGGACATCTCCTCCCCCCCACCCCTACTTCTCTGCCTGGGTCTCCCATCCCACCAGGAGGCCCGAGTGAACAGCCGGATCTCGGGCCTCTAAAAAATAGAAAGTATTCAAAAACGCTCATCTTGACGTTTTGAATACTTTCAAGTGCAGAGGAGGGGTTTAGGGTCTTATAGACCCCAGATCCCTCTATAAAGAGTACCTATGCTGCCTGTTTCTGTCACAAAAGATATTTAGGTTCCTTGTGACAGCAATAACGGTGATAAGAAAAAAGTAAAAGGACCGTGTAAAAAAATAAATAAATAAATAAAAAGTTTAAATCTACAGAATATCCGGCACCTGATGTCAGCTATCAGCCTGAAAGGCAGCCGGAAAAAAAAAATTTGATTATTATATTTATGGGTTTTATGCACTACTTTTGTCATTTTACTTTTTTTTGTCTAATTGGGCAACTATGTGGCAGATGAGGTTTAATGTTGAGAAATGTAAAGTTATGCACTTGGGGGCTAAGAATATGCATGCATCATACATGCTAGGGGGAGTACAACTGGGGGAATCCGTAGTGGAGAAGGATCTGGGGGATTTGGTAGATCATAAGCTCAATAATAACATGCAATGCCAAGCTGCGGTTTCCAAAGCGAGCAAAGTCCTTTCTTGTATTAAGAGAGGTATGGACTCCAGAGAGAGAGATATCATTTTGCCCCTGTTCAAATCATTAGTAAGACCCCATCTGTAATATGCAGTTCAGTTTTGGGCACCAGTTCTCAAAAAGGATATCGGGAAACTGGAGAAAGTGCAGAGAAGGGCAACCAAACTGATAACAGGCATGGGGGAGCTCAGCTATGAGGAAAGGTTAGAGGAACTGAATTTGTTCACTCTTGAGAAGAGGAGAATAAGGGGGGATATAATCAACATGTTTAAATATATAAGGGGTCCATATAGTGAACTTGGTGTTGAGTTATTCACTTTACGGTCAACACAGAGGACAAGGGGGCACTCTTTACGACTGGAAGAAAAGAGATTTCATCTCCAAATACGGAAAGGTTTCTTCACAGTAAGAGCTATGAAAATGTGGAATAGACTCCCTCCAGAGGTGGTTCTGGCCAGCTCAGTATATTGCTTTAAGAAAGCCCTGGATACTTTCCTAAATGTACTGGGTACTAACATTTATTGGTAAAGTTGATCCAGGGAACATCCGATTGCCTCTTGGGGCATAAGGAAGGAATTTTTTCCCCTGCTGTAGCAAATTGGAGCATGCTCTGCTGGGGTTTTTTTGCCTTCCTCTGGATCAACTGTGGGTATAGTATTGGGTATATTGGATTGTACGATATATATATTTTTTTTTATTTTTTTTTTTTTTATGGTTGAACTGGATGGACTTGTGTCTTTTTTCAACCTGACTAACTATGTAACTATGTAACTTTACGTTTTTGTATTTAAAGCAATAAAAAGAAATTTATTAAAAAAATAATTTTAACATGCCACTTACTTTGGATAACAGGCACACCTCCAAGTGTCCTCACATGGCATCAGATCCACAGTAGAGCACTTTTTTTTTTCAGAACCCTAGAGTATTCAGGAACGCTCAATATTGCCTAGCTTTCTGGTCACTAGCTCTTTTTTGCCACTTCTTGCCTTATTCGCCATACTATTGCGTGACATGGCTGTCCAATCACGGTCATGGACCAGTAGAAAGGCATAATGGCCAGAGCCAGCAAGTAGGAAGCCTATTTATGCACGACAAAGCATCCTGGGTTTGAGAGTTCTCAGGTAGCCCTAAAGAACATTGGAGGAAATGGCACTTTGCAATTTGCTTTGCTTAAAATGCTTGCTTTGTGATGTTACAGTAAGCCGCAAAAATAGTTTAGTAAACCATAATCTTACGGGTTCATTCATTGGGAATCACTCATGTTATATTAAGACCACTGCCCAACCTGACATTTTAGTATAACTCGTCCTACTTTCCCAGTCTTGATTATACCAGGAGACTCATCTAGTTGCTTTTAACCTGTTTTTATGGCAATATGTAGTCCTGAGCCTGCAGTTGTACAACATACCCAACTGCTCAGGAGCTGCATTTTAGGCCACAACTTCTAAGTTAGCATCCTACAGATTAGCTATAGCAAAAAATGTTAGGCGTATTGCCAATAGCAACCAATCAGAATCCAGTTTCCCTCATTTCTATGGTATTGTACTACTACTTTCGTTAAGCCCCGCTGTATGACTTACCATGCAGGCGCAGGCTCCTATATTCTGGGACTATCTTTCTAGAAACCATGGTAAAAGTTCATTTGTATCCAGTTCGTTTGAGCGGTTTCATTTCTGTTCTCTTTAGTTAGCACAGTAAGATTACAGCATGGCACTAGTTTTGGGAATGAAGGGCCGAGTGTTTGATGTAAAGCCAGTGGATTGTTAATGAGATGGGCACAGGACACTCCAGTACTTAAACAATGACTTCCCTATGATAACAGGACACTAGGCTATTGTTACTGTATCCCATATCACATGACTGCTGCTAAGATCACCCTGGAGAGAAGCAGATCACTTCACAAAATGCAGAGTGTGAGCCTGAGAGGGAAGTCTCCACTGACATGGCAATGTGATATGCACAACTCACACTTAGATAAACACAGAGTAATATTATTTTTCATTTCTTTATTTTTCACAAGATACATTGAAATTACAATGGTGTATGGTACACATGAGAAAGGAGTATTACAGTAAATCGTTGCATGGTAAGAAATGTGCACACTCTATCCCATAGTCCTGACAATAACCTCAAGAAGAAGTTACCATTTTACTTGAACCTTCTGTAGAGATGTGATTTTTACATAAACATCAATAGAAAGGGGAGCCTAAGGGAGGAAGCCAAGGAGAACCGGATAGTGTTGAAGAAAACGCAAGCAGAGAAAAGTGAGCATAACTAAAAGGCAAGGAGAGTGGGCTATGTTGGGAAGGGAGAAGGGGGGCAGGGACGGTTTGGGAAGACAGAAAAGAGTGTAGGTGCTGATAGGGGAAGTCCAGCGATGCAGGAGTTTGAGGGTAAGCTCTCCTGCCGGGGAGGAAAAGCGGAGGAACAAAGTTGTGTTGATACGTTTTGCTTGCGATTTTCTGTGTAAGCAACAGAGTGCTATCGGTCAATTTCCCTGTTCTGTTTGTGTTTTGGAAGACTGCAGTATAATCAGAGGAAAATCAAAATTGTACATAGTAGAACCGTTTAAAAAAAAAAAAAAATAGGTCTGATCTGCTTTTGAGGCAGATGGTCAGGTCTTAATGCATGTTATGTCATTCACTCTAGAGTATCATTAGGCAATGGAAGACAGGCTAATAGTTTTAAATGTGAATGGCCTGTCACTGGTCCCTTTTCATGTGTGAACATGCTAGGTGTTATGTTTTTTTATCCAAAGTGTCATGGCAGCTGATTGGGCAAGTGTGGGTGGTGCATTTACTGGCAGGTACTAGGAAAGCACAGTTATGCCATGCAAGGCTTTAGCATATATTTCTGTGGAAGAACTGGACATTTTCACTCCCAGGAAGTAGAAAGCCGGTCTTGCTAAAAAAAGAACAAAGGCTACCAATAAACAAGCAAATCTCCTACTGGGAGTGAGGGCAGATGATACTTTTATATCTGAATCTTTTACAACCTTCATCTCCGATTCAGGCAATGCAGTGAAAGTGTGATAAAGGGTTGTCCATGCTCCTGTTATGAAAATGGGAACGGGAACTTGCTGATCGAATAGACGTATATATCTATCTGTATATACGCTCACACCTGTTCATTTGCTTGGTAACACAAATTGCTAATCAACCAATTACATGGCAGCAACTTAGTGCATTTAGGTATCTAGATGTGGTGAAGACGATTTTCTGAAGTTCAAACCGAGCATCAGAATGTGGAAGAAAATGAGATTTAAGTGGCTTTGAGCGTGGCATGGTTGTTGGTGCCAGACGGGCTGGTCTGAGAATTTCAAAAACTGTTGATGTGCTGGGATTTTTACACACAAGCATCTCTAGGATTTACAGAGAATGGTCCGACAAAGAGAAAATATCTAGCGGCAGTTGTGTGGGCAAATATGCCTTGTTGAGGTCAGACGAGAAACTGAGGCTCGCCAAAATTTAACAATAGAAGATTGGAAAAGGTTGCCTGGTCTGAGAAGTCTTGATTTCAGCTGCCACATTCAGATAACAGGGTCAGAATTTGGTGTAAACAACATGAAAACATGGATCCATCCTGCCTTGTATCAATGGTTCAGGCTGGGGTTGGTTGTGTAATGGTGTGGGGGATATTTTCTTGGCATACTTCGGGCCCCTTAGTACCAATTGAGCATCGTTTAACCTCCCTGGCAGTATGATCATTTCGGATTTTAGGTGCTGAAAGCGGTACAATTATTTTGCATGGAAATTTGGCGTTTTATATTGTAGGCCTGTAATTCTTAACAATAACACACTTAAATCTGTCCACCAAGGGTCTAGTAGATATCCCGGGTATGATGAAGTTTGAAACACAAAATCATAAATTATAATATAATAAATAAATATAAATAGTTTAAAAAAAATAATAATCTAATAATAATAAAAAAAAATTCCCCACGATTCACTATCGCTCAATTCTGCAAGTGTTCTAATTTACTATCGCTGTTTTCTAGCTGGTCTAAAGCCACTTTTGATGTCAAGGGACACTTTTTGGTTGCTATGGACAATTTAAAGTTTCCAGGGAGAAAGAACAGTATATAATATAAAACTGCATGCAGGGCATTGGACAAAGCACTGGGGACAAAAGGGATGTGAAATAATTTAATACAGTACTGTAATCTGTAAGATTACAGTACTGTATGTGTTATGATTATTACATTTTTTTGAATTTGCCGCCAGGCTCCGCCCCCGTGCGTCGCGGCGCTCGCAGGGAACGGAGCCTGGCACAGAGAAGCTTCGGAGGAGACAGAGCCCGCAGACACAGCGGGGGACATCGCAGGATCCTGGGGACAAGGTAAGTATACCGCTCCAGGATCCTGCAACGCAATCCCGAGTGTGGCTCGGGGTTACCACTAATGGTGCTGAAATTTAACTCCGAGCCACACTTGGGAATACCGTGAGGGAGGCTACAAGCCACAGCCTACCTGAGTATTGTTGCTGACCATGTCCGTTCCTTTATGACTACATTGTTCTGTGTAGGCACAGCAACCTTCATTTTATTTGCCCATTGACGCACAGTGTGGCTCAGCTCCGCCCCCTGCTCTCTTCTCACAGGTTGTGATTGAGAGCAGCAGGAGCCAATGGCTTCGGCTGCTGCCTTCAAATCCAGTGAGGGGAGAGAGAGCAGAGAGGGCCACTGCTTTCGGGCACAGCTCTGGTTTGAGCTTGGGCTCAGGTAAGTATAAGGGGAGGAGCGGGGGGGGGGGGGTAAAACTGCACACAGAAGGTTTTACCTTAATGCAGAGAATGCATTAAGGTTAACAACCTTTTGCCTTTGCAATCACTTGAAGTCTGCATGTCATCAGTGCTATTCACTCCATCTGTAGCTCTAACACACTGTCTGCATTACTAGCAGATTGCTTTCCATGCAAAACACATTTTGTGCTTCATTATCCCTAAGTCTCTTTGATTATTTCTAATGTTTAATATTCATTTTTATGTAAAACTGTGGAAGGATAAGTAACTTAACATTTCACCAACATTAAATTACCGACCTGATTCCCTGAGAGAACCGCTCATTTACATACTGAACTTTAACTATGCATTTTACCGAAAGGGCAACCCCTTAAATGAGCAGAGGCTGCTCACAGCAGTGATAGCACTGTCACAAGCATTTTCTGCCATTCATGGAGAATTGCAGAATGCCTGTGTCTGAGCATGTCTAAATCCCAGTCCCTTCAATTAATTATTATGAAGATTATTATTATACAGGGTGTATACAGTTGTGCTCAAAGGTGAGTTTGATAGGGATATACCCCTCGTAAGGGAAGTTCTGGGTACCCAGGCCCCATATATCTAATTCTTCCAACTTTTGCAGGGGCAGATGTTTGAGATGCTTCACATAGAAATATTTGTATAATAAAGTCACTTGGGCTCCGGTATCCAGCAGTACTTTAGCGTAGATTCCTTCCACCTGGATTGGGATGATCGGAGAGGGTCCTACTAGCTTGGGAGGGAATCCACCATGAGTGTTTGGCTTAATTTGCTTGCTAGTGCGCATCTTGACTCCTTGTTTCCATGGGCGCTTATTCAACTTCCTACCCTCTCTTACCCTCAGAACTTTGTGGGCCTGGGTTTCGTTGGAGTTGGCGGCTGTTACAGGGCACCCAATTGAAGTTTTCTGCCGGCTTTTGGCGTTGTACTGCCGCCCTTGGGCTTGGGCACACTTTTCCAAAATGTCCAGTCCCTCCACAGTTGAAACAGAGTCCAGATTTCCTTCTAAGGGTGAAGTCATATCATTCATATTCTCTGAAAAATGGCCAAGAAATCATAAATTCTGCCAGGGTATGTAAACTTATGAGCACAACTGTATATGCGCAGTGTTTTACAAAATAAAGAGAGGCAGTGCAGTTACATTACATTTAGATTAGGAGGGCCCTGCTTGTTAAAAGGTTATCATCTAAAAGATCCAAAAAAATTTTAAGAATTTGTTTAAGGGCACGTTCATACTATATGCAGTTACTTGAATTTTTTCCTCATGGAGTAGCTGCAAGGACACACAGAAAACAGTAATTTGCATATATGCAGCCTCACTGGACTGGGCTTTTTTCCGTGGGGCCGCATATGAGTATCTCTCTTTGTGCTGGGAATATATCCATATATCAACCAATTAGGTTAGATCAGGGGTGCCCGCTGCGCCCTCTGACGTGGCCTGCCACCACCTGCTCTGGGATGGTGGGTCGGCAAGCCCAGATCGCAGGTACCCGACCTGCCATCCCCAAGCATCAGTGTGAAGAACAGAGCCCGCGCTAGAGGAAGCAGAGCCGATGCTTTCTGTATAGCGCCAGCTCCTGTCACAGGCAGCGTGATACCAAATACACTCCGCCTGTGACAGGAGTGATACAGGAAGCATCACCTTTGCTCTCTACTGCAGCCGCATGTTTCCTTTAGCACCGGCTCCATTCTTCACACTGATGGTGGTTCAGGAACCAGCCAGCAGGACCCACCAGCAGTGCCAGCCCTGGACGACAGCCAGTAGTAGCCACCAGCCATACCCGCCTGGGAGACAGCAGAAGCCAGCGATACCTGTAGGAATCCTGAGGAAGCAGGGAAGATTAAGGTAATTTGAGGTGCAGGTAAACCGCAGTGCATCAGTGTGAAACCAGCCTTAGGCCCCTTTCACACGATCGGTTCGATCGGGTCCATCTGTCCATTTTTTAGGCGGACCCAGTCGGACCCTCCATTAACTTCTATACAGCGGCAAATGTAAACGGACTCATGTCTGTTTACACCTGCTTATCTTCAATCCGATCCACTTAAAAAACAAAAGGGGATCTGTCCCCTTCTGTCTGGGCGGATCAGATTGGAGGACCCATAGAGTAAAGTGGGCTGTGTCCATGTCTGCTTTGCATATGCAGAGTGGACACGGACGTGTCATCTGCCTACTTCGCTCATTGTGGTCTGCGACCGGTTACCAAGTCGCTAAAGTGGCCCTCGCTTCCTAAAAGGTTGGGCACCCCTAGGTTGGATCATCCAATTAGATTGTAAGTGTCCAGGAAAAAGACCACCACCGTTGATGTGCCACAAGTAAAGATATACAGTGCCTTAAAAAAGTATTCATGTCCCTTGAAATTTTCCACATTTTGTCACCACCAAAAACGGAAATGTATTTTATTGGGATTTTATGTGATAGACCAACACAAAGTGCCACATAATTGTGACGTGTGAGAAAAATGATAAATGGTTTTCAAAAACATTTTAAAAATAAATGTGTGAAAAGTGTGGCTTGCATTTATATTCAGCCCCCCTGAGTCAATACTTTGTAGAAGCACCTTTCGCTGCAATTACAGCTGCAAGCGTTTTTGGGGATGTCTCTACCAGCTTTGCACATCGAGATAGACATTGTTGCCCATTCTTCTTTGCAAAATAGCTCAAGCTCTGTCAGATTGGACAGAGCGCGTCTGTGAACAGTAATTTTCAAGTCTTGCCACAGATTCTCAATTGGATTTAGGTCTGGAATTTGACTGAGCCATTCTAACACATTATTATGTTTTGATCTAAACCATTCCATGGTAGCTCTGGCTGTATGTTTAGGGTTGTTGTTGTTTTACTGGAAGGTGAACCTCCACCCCAGTCCCAAGCCTTTTGCAGACTCTAACAGGTTTTCCTCTAAGATTGCACTATCCATCTTCCCATCAACTCTGACCAGCTTCCCTGTCCCTGCTGAAGAAAAGCATCTCCACAACATGATGCTGCCACCACCATGTTTCACGATTGGGATGGTGTGTTCAGGGTGATGTGCAGTGTTAGTTTTCCACCATATATAGCTTTTTGCCCTTAGGCCAAAAAGGTAAATTTTGGTCTCATCTGACCAGAGCACCTTCTTCCACGTGTTTGCTGTGTCCCCCATATGGCTTATCGCAAACTGCAAACGGGATTTCTTATGGCTTTCTTTCAAAAATGGCTTTCTTCTTGCCACTCTTCCATAGAGGCCAGATTTGTGGAGGGCACGACTAATAGTTGTCATGTGGACAGATTCTCCCACCTGAGATGTCGATCTCTGCAGCTCCTCCAAAGTTACCTAGGTGGACGACCATGTCTTGGTAGGTTTGCAGTTGTGCCATACTTTTTCCATTTTCGGATGATGATGTGAACAGTGCTCTGTGAGATGTTCAAAGCTTGGGATATTTTCTTATAACCTAACCCTGCGTTAAACTTCTCCACAACTTTATCCCTGACCTGTCTGGTGTGTTTCTTGGCCTTAATGATGCTGTTTGTTCACTAAGGTTTTCTAACAAATCTCAGAGGGCTTCAAAGAACAGCTGTATTTATGAGAATAAATTACAGAGGTGGACTCTGTTTATTAATTAGTTGACTTCTGAAGGCAATTGGTTCCACTAGATTCTAGTTGGGGGTATCAGAGTAAAGTGGGCTGAATACAAATACACGCCACGCTTTTCACATACTGGTATTTATATGTTAAAAAATTGGAAAACCATTTATCATTTTCCTTCTACTTCACAATTATGTGCCACTTTGTGTTGGTCTATCACATAAAATCCCAATAAAATAAATTTATGTTTTTGGCTGTAACATGACAAAATGTGGAAAATGCAAGGTGTATGAATACTTTTTCAAGGCACTGTATCTAGATTTTGCCAGGCCCCTCCCAGCATGATGTTCCACAGGTTTCACCAGGCATGTGGGACGACATAATGCTGGGAAGGGCCAGGCACCCTCTTGCTGAGCTGAAAGATCTATACTGTGTATATGCATGCTGTGAATAAATACTTGTATGTGTCTATGCGCATTGTAAGTGTTGCTCCTTTTTTTTTTTTTTCCTTTTATTAAAATGTCACTGGCAATACTATAATATGGAGATGGGACCTCAGTGATGCTGACCTGTAATTAAAGCACTTTTGACAACCTAGAGTTTAAGGGGTCCATCACATCAAGTGAGGATACACCCGATTGGGCATGTGGGTGACACTCTTTGGTGGCAGTCCATGGTAGAAGATCTACCTTTACTTGTGGCACATGAACTTTGTTGTTTTTACTGGATACTTACAATCTAATTGGATGTTCTAACCTAATTGGTTGATGTATGGGACTGTTCTCACATTTTTTTACTTAAACGTAATTGGATGATGAATGGGATTGTTTTCTGCACGTGATTTTTTTTCTGCACATGATTTATGATTATGTAATTTATGAGCATTGTCATTTATATGCACTTTTTGAGTCTACATCTGGTAATTTACAGTATATTAAGGAGCACTTCACTGTTAGTAGGTATACTTTGAAAGCGGTGCGCTCTGTACAGTATATCCCCCAGTTCTGTTAAGGCTATGGCTTCCCAAGTTTGACTGTCTGAGTCTCTGTACACTGTAAGTATTCACACCCCTGATCATTCCAAAGCAAAATTTTGGATTAATGTAGCCGTTATAAAACCCACCCAAGCATTGTATAGCTTTACCAGAATGCAGGCGGAATAAGCTTTTGGTTCATGCTTTTAATTCTATCATGTGGAAGCGTAGACACGCTTTAGATGCTTTCTGCATGATTTGATTTGCTCTTTAATTCCTGAAGTTATGACATTTAGAAAACCTTCTCCTGAGCCCTAAGGATTTGCTTTCAGATCCGTTTTTATCTTTTTCATCTGAGGAATAGCATTTGGCATCCATCGTGTCTTTCTGGGATATCAACAGATTTGAACAGAGTAGGGTGAATACCTATTTGTGCTACTATAGTTTAAACCCAGTGGTCTTGGAAGAATTTTTTTGTGCCTGTCCCAGGTCAATGAAAGCTTGACGTTTAATACCTCCCAGGAACTGATGTAGGCAGTGCAGTGCCAACGTGCAAAGCAAAGAAATGTTACAACATTCAGTGGGATATTTTATGAGACCAACACTGGTATGGACTCCACTAGACCTCTGAGGGTATGATGTGGTATCTGGCACCAAGCCATCAGTAGCAGATCCTTTAAGTCCTGTAAGTTGCAAGGTGGGGTCTTAATGGCTCATCGGACTTGTTTCCCCACTACATGCCACAGCTGCTCAGTTGGGTTGAAATCTGGAGCATTTGGAGGCCACATCACAATTGTATATAGATATGTGTGTACACACACACAGTATGGCTCGGTTCACACAGGGGCGGCACGACTTGCAGGTCGCCTCACCGAGGCGACCTGCACACGACATGCACGGCGACTTGCAAAACGACTTCTGTATAGAAGTCTATGCAAGTCGCCTCAAGTCGCCCCAAAAGTAGTACAGGAACCTTTTTCTAAGTCCGGAGCGACTTGCGTCGCTCCGATTAGAACGGTTCCATTGTACAGAACGGGAGGCGACTTGTCAGGCGACTAGGTCGCCTGACAAGTCGCCACAGTGTGAACCAGCACTACTACTTTTGGGGCGACTTGAGGCGACTTGCATAGACTTCTATACAGAAGTCGTTTTGCAAGTCGCCGTGCAGGTCACCTCGGTGAGGCGACCTGCAAGTCGTGCCGCCCCTGTGTGAACCGAGCCTATCTCACAAAAGTGAGTACATCTCTCACATTTTTGTAAATATTTTTTATCTTTTCATGTGACAACACTGAAGAAATTACACTTTGCTACAGTGTAAAGTAGTGAGTGTACAGCTTGTATAGCTGTGTAAATTTGCTGTCCCCTCAAAATAACTCAATACACAGCCATTAATGTCTAAACCGCTGGCAACAAAAGTGAGTACACCCCTAAGTGAAAATGTCCAAATTGGGCCCAAAGTGTCAATATTTTGTGTGGCCACCATTATTTTCCAGCACTGCCTTAACCCTCTTGGGCATGGGGTTCACCAGAGCTTCACAGGTTGCCACTGGAGTCCTCTTCCACTTCTCCATGACGACATCACCGAGCCCGGTGGATGTTAGAGACTTTGCGCTCCTCCACCTTCTGTTTGAGGATGCCCCACAGATGCGCAATAGGGTTTAGGTCTGGAGACATGCTTGGCCAGTCCATTACCTTTACCCTCAGCTTCTTTAGCAAGGCAGTAGTCGTCCTGGAGGTGTGTTTGGGGTCGTTATCATGTTGGAATACAGCCCTGCAGCCCAGTCTCTGAAGGGAGGGGATCATGCTCTGCTTCAGTACGTAGCCGTACATGTTGGAATGCATGGTTCTCTCAATGAACTGTAGCTCCCTAGAGCCGGCAGCACTAATGCAGCCCCAAACCATGACACTCCCGTCACCCTGCTGGACTGTAGGCAAGACACAGTAATCCATGTCCTTAGTCCGCTTGTCTTCAGCAAACTGTTTGCAGGCTTTCTTGTGCCTCATCCTTGAAGAGGCTTCCTTCTGGAATGACAGCCATGCAGACCAATTTGATGCAATATGGTCTGAGCACTGACAGGCTGACCCCCCCACCCTTCAACCTCTGCAGCAATGCTGGCAGCACTCGTACGTCTATTTCCCAAAGACAACATCTGGATTTGACGCTGAGCATGTGCACTCAACTTCTTTGGTTCACCATGGTGAGGCCTGTTTGAGTGGAACCTGCCCTGTTAAACCATTGTATGGTCTTGGCCACCGTGCTGCAGCTCAGTTTCAGGGTCTTGGCAATCTTCTTTATAGCCTAGGCCATCTTTATGTAGAGCAACAATTCTTTTTTTCAGATCCTCAGTTTTTTCCCATGAGGTGTAATGTTGAACTTCCAGTGACCAGTATGAGAGTGAGAGTGATAGCACCAAATTTAACACTCCTGCTCCCCATTCACACCTCAGACCTTATAATACTAACGAGTCACATGACACCGGGGAGGGAAAATGGCTAATAGGGCCCAATTTGGACATTTTCACTTTGGGGTGTACTCACTTTTGTTGCCAGCGGTTTAGACATTCATGGCTGTGTGTTGAGTTATTTTGAGGGAGCAGCAAATTTACACTGTTATACAAGCTGTACACTCACTACTTTACACTGTAGCAAAGTGTAATTTCTTCAGTGTTGTCACATGAAAAGATAAAAAATATTTACAAAAATGTGATGGATGTACTCACTTTTGTGAGATACTGTGTGTGTGTACACACATATATATATACAATTGTGATGTGGCCTCCAAATGCTCCAGATTTCAACCCAACTGAGCAGCTGTGGCATGTAGTGGGGAAACAAGTCCGATGATCCATTAAGGCCCCACCTTGCAACATACAGGACTTAAAGGATCTGCTACTTTACATTGTAGCAAAGTGTAATTTCTTCAGTGCTGTCACATGGAAGATATAATAAAATATTTACAAAAATGTGAGAGATACTGTATATAGTGGGACTGCCAAGGTAAGGTAAGCAGGGGGGGGGGGGGGGTTGCAGGCATCACAAAAATATCTGTATCGGGAGGTAACCAACCCAAAAATAAAGACAGAGAAAAAAAAAAAATGGGTGTTCAAGGGTAGCCTACTGGTATTTATATAGTCTTACAAGGTACACCAAAAATCATATAAAGTATCATGAATTTAATTGCACAGAAATTTAATATAACATTAAAAACCTATACAAATCTTGGTCCATAGATAAAATCAGGTAAAAGAAATTACATCAAGTGTGCTGATTCAATAACGAGTTTCGCAGTTAAGTACTGCTTCTTCAGTTTAAAATATTCACTTATAACAGTTATCCAGTAGAAAAAATTCTTAATTAAAAACACATATATATTATAGGAGAGCAAGTCGGATAGTCTCAGCCTGTGGGGAGGGCATAAATGGGGACCAAAAGGCAGGGAAGAGATGAATCCGTCCTCACAGCTTGCCAATAGGCTAAGATGCCCACCAACGGGTTCATATCCAGTGAAACCAGGACTAGTCATTCCATATTATATCATGAAGTCACTAGAGGTTCAGTATTTTGCATCCACATAGGGGGCCTGTCTCAGTATAGACAGCCAGTACTCCATTCCCATGTAAAGTCCAAACAGACCACACTTTGCCAATTGTATCTTATCCTCACAAATCACTAGGTTTCTGCACCTCACACAGGAGACTGAAAAGAGGCCAAGTCAACACCTCAAAGATCCCTTCTTCCATAGCTCCAGTCCACTTCTGATGCTCACGTGTCCATTGTAGGTGCTTTTGCCTGTGGACATGGTTCAGTGCGGTCACCCTGACCAGTCTGCGGCTACGCAGCACCATACACATCAAACTGTGATGCACTGCGTGTTCTGACACCTTTCTATTGAAACCAGAGTTACCATTTCAGCAGTTTGACCCACAGTAGCGCTTCTATTGGATTGGAATATACAGGCCAGCTTTTGCTCCCCATGTGCATTAAATAGCCTTTGTCACCTATGACATAAAGGGGGGGGGGAGGGTTAAAAGGTAACCCTAAGAAACAATCAAGGGAGATCAGCCACTGTATATGAATTAATTAATAGAAGCTTTATTGGTGAAGTACAAAATTATTGACAGTGTTCCAATCCAGGCGGAACAACCCTACCCTGGTTGGATAATGTTCATGTAATTTGCAAAAAATTCATGAATCACTAATAAAATCACATGTAATAAGACAATATTGTCACAATTTAAAAAGCGCTAATACATGAACCCTACTATATCAAGACTAATACCAAAGACCAGGAGGAAAAATAGACTTGAAAAGAAAATGAGTTTCCCAAGGGTGACACCAAAGGTAATTGAAGCAAAGGTGTCTCCAGCTTTCAATTAACTGCAGAGATCTGCTGTTTTCTGTAATTGACTGGTATATGTCATTAAATATGCATTAGTTAAAGATGATTAACATCCTATTGGCTGATTCAGTCAAGTTTGAAGCTGGATCAAGGGAAACAATGTAAACACCCAAAGGTAAAAATTTCCGTTTGTGTTGTGTCAAATGTCCATAGTATAGGTGTTTATCAAAATGTATACGGTCTCATGTAGATGACAATTAGACTGATATCACTACAGCGGAGGAATCATCAATAGCAGAATATGTAGCACTTGGCTCATCTGTTGGCTCCAAAGTATGAATCGTATCCACCGATAAACAAAGTTTTAAACCTGCTGCATACATCAAAACGGGAATGTAATTGAACAATATTGGCCCGTATTATGAGCGTCCTACCCCGATTGTATCGCAGTTACAGGTCTCTGTATGTCCAGGATGGATTTCCAGATTCAATCTGCTGAGATGTCCTTTGGATCAGTTGATGATTTTGGGCTGTAGTTTTGATTCGGTTAGTGTAAGCAACTGTAGCCGTTGTATCATAAAAAGATAATGCCTAAAACTGCTGGTTTTCAGGGAGAGGAGTCAATCATCCCAGGCATAGTGCAGAACACATACAGAGAAGTACACGTTCCACTGTACGAAACGCATAGACGGAGGGTAGTGCTAACATGCCCCCACATATCTGGATGACTCCCAAGTCCGAGCGATAAGGCCTCTTTCACACGAGGGATCCGTATGTCCGTTTTTCATCCTTCCGTTTTCGGATGAAAAACGGACATACATGTATCCCTATGGAGCTTCGGATGTCAGCGGTGACATGTCCGCTGACATCCGGCCCGATCCGATCCGAAAAGTTTAACGGAGGAAAAACCTACTTTTCCATCCGTTTTCGGATCGGGTGACGACGGACTCTACGGTCCGTCATCACACGATCCCCCATAGGGGAGAGCGGCGCTCTGACAGGTCCGTCGATGCACAGTGTGCAGCGATGGACCTGTCATCTTCCTGCTCAGCGGGGATCGGCGGAGCGATCCCCGCTGAGCAAGCAGATATTCACGGGGCGGATCATCACTGATCCGCCCCGTGAGAAAGAGCCCTAAGGCAGAATTGCCTACCATTCATGCTGGAGGTTTGGACTGATTAAACAGCTCATCTGACATTCACTTGCTATCCACCTGATATCCACCATGAGGCTATTTGGACTATCCAAGCTGTACTCCACAGACACTATCTCTGTATGTGTCCTGCACTATGCCTGGAATGATTGAATCCTCTCCCTGAAAACCAGCAGTTTTAGACATTATTTTTTTATGATACAACGGCTACAATTACGGACACTAACCGAATCAAAACTACAGCCCAAAATCATCAACTGATCCAAAGGACATCTCAGCAGATTGAATCTGAAAATCCATCCTGGACATACAGAGACCTGTAACTGCGATACAATCGGGGTAAGACGCCCATACACGGGCCAATATTGTTCAATTACATTCCCGTTTTGATATATGCAGCAGGTTTAAGACTTTGTTTATCGGTGGATACGATTCATACTTTGGAGCCAACAGATGAGCCAAGTGCTACATATTCTGCTATTGATGATTCCTCTGCTGTAGTGATATCAGTCTAATTGTCATCTACATGAGACCGTATACATTTTGATAAACACCTATACTATGGACATTTGACACAACACAAACGGAAATTTTTACCTTTGGGTGTTTACATTGTTTCCCTTGATCCAGCTTCAAACTTGACTGAATCAGCCAATAGGATGTTAATCATCTTTAACTAATGCATATTTAATGACATATACTGGTCAATCACAGAAAACAGCAGATCTCTGCAGTTAATTGAAAGCTGGAGACACCTTTGCTACAATTACCTTTGGTGTCACCCTTGGGAAACTCATTTTCTTTTCAAGTCCATTTTTCCTCCTGGTCTTTGGTATTAGTCTTGATATAGTAGGGTTCATGTATTAGCACTTTTTAAATTGTGACAATATTGTCTTATTACATGTGATTTTATTAGTGATTCATGAGTCTTTTGCAAATTACATGAACATTATCCAACTAGGGTAGGGTTGTTCCGCCTGGATTGGAACACTGTGAATAATTTTGTACTTCACCAATAAAGCTTCTATTAATTCATATACCGTGGTTGATCTCCCTTGATTGTTTCTTAGGGTCACCTTTTAACCCTCCCCTCTTTTATGTCCTAGGCTGCACGCTTTCTGGGAGATATACCGCCCTAAGGGCGAATCGGTGGGTCAGTTTACCTCTATGGTTCACTAACCAAGAATGTATGATTCCTTTTTTGCCTTTTTATAGTTTGGTCACCTATGAACTTGTCACCAGCTCACTGGTTTTCCTTTATTAGAGCCCTTTCACACTGAGGCAGGGGCGGCGTCGGCGGTAAAACGCCGCTATTATTAGCGGCGTTTTACCGTCGGTATGCGGCCGCTAGCGGGGCGGTTTTACCCCCCGCTAGCGGCCGAGAAAGGGTTAAATACCACCGCAAAGCGCCTCTGCAGAGGCGCTTTGCCGGCTGTATAGCCGCGCCGTCCCATTGATTTCAATGGGAAGGAGCGGTATACACTCCGCTCCTTCACTGCTCCGAAGATGCTGCTAGCAGTTCTTTTTTTTACCGTCCTGCCAGCGCATCGCTCCAGTGTGAAAGCCCTCGGGGCTTTCACAATGGAATGAAAGTAGCGGCATTTTCGGGTCAGTTTGCAGGCGCTATTATTAGCGCAATAGCGCCTGCAAACTGCCCCAGTGTGAAAGGACCCTTAGAGCACTTTGCTAGGTGCTGTCCACAGCAGATCAGGAACATCCTACAAGAGCAGTTTTGGAGATGCTCTGATCCGGTCATCTAGCCATTTATAAGTTGGCTGTTGTCAAAGTTGCTTAAAGTGGATGTAAACCTGATTCATGAAATGTGCGTTGGGCACATATATCTGTAGTGTTTTGTTAGCTCTCTTCAAAGCTCCGTGTTTCGTAGCTTTGTCCTGCACCATTAACTCTCCTAGGCCAGGAGATAGAAGTGTTTGTCGGAGGAGGTTGCTATAAATAGATTAGCAGCCAGCTAAACCATACACAGGCAAGCTTTGCGTGTGTGGGGAGGAGGGCGTGTGCCTTTCCTCTAGGCAGCTTTCTCAAATTCTCTCAGGCTAGGAATGATCGCCTCCTACAGGGGAACCAGGAACTTTCTAAACAGTAGACAGAAGATATACATGTAAATATACATGTAAAACTTATATAGGGAGATTTGTTTCATTCCTGTGTATCTTCTGAAGCGGTTCCCTTCACTAAGGTACTAAGTATATATGGAGGGTTTACATCCACTTTAAATCCTTACACTTGTCCATTTTTTTTTCTGCTTTCAACTCATCAACTTCAGGGAAAAAATGTTCACTTGCTGCCTAATTTATCCCACCCATTCTCAGGTGCCATTCTAATGAGATAATTAATGTTATTCACTTTACCTGTCAGTGGCCATAATGTACCCTGTTTCCCCTAAAATAAGACCTAGCGTGATTGTCGGTGATGGCTGCAATATAAGCCCTACCCCCCAAATAAGCCCTAGTTAAAGTCCGTGTAGGTCTTATTTTCAGGGTAGGGCTTATTTTGGGGTAAACAGGGTAGGACTTATTTGAGGGGTAGGGCTTATATTGCAGCCATCACTGACAATCACGCTAGGTCTTATTTTCGGGGAAACAGGGTAATAGCCGATCGGTGTGTGTGTGTGTACTACCAGTTGTCCAATATTTTAGGGCTATATATGAACTTTCTAAATATTACCCTGCAAGATTCCCATCTATATTGCTACAGTAGCAGGAGATACTTGTTTAAAGTAGAACTGAAGACAATTAAAAAAAAAAAAAAAATTTCTCTTTCGTTCATCGACGGACACAGCGCCTCCTTAATCTTGACCATTGGGTTATATCGCCTCTGCAGGAGTAGGACTCGGCAGATCAAAAAACACATGGCTACGCCCATGGGCTGTCCTCAGTCAGTATATAACCCCCTCCCTGCTCTAGGTATTCAGTTTATTTCTGTCTTGTCAGGAGTAAGGACCTAGCTCCTTGCTGGTCCTAGCAAATTTTACTTTGCCTCTTTCTTCCATGCATTTTCTTCTGGAAGAGCTGCAATCAACTACCGGGCTGGATAATCTAGATCCGTGAGTCTTTGGGGGTCCTTGTGTATCTCCCTCTCTGCTGATAGGTACCCTGGCCATAGGGGTGTACCTTAGTGGTGCCACTACAGGGTTTTCTTCCCTATGAAGTCTTAGGGTCACATCTCACCTACTGATCCCCTCATGGAGGTGGCAGGTTCCTCAGAAAGCTCAGCTTCCCATGGTTGCGCTGACAGCAGTCCCCGAGTCGTTGATATCTCGGGTGGAAGTAGTGTGTGGGCAAAGACTCAGGAGGAAGTGTCCCCCGCCTTACCCTGCTAAGTCTGTCTCATCTGATGCTGAGCCTGATGCTGCCGGGGACGTGGCCCGTCCAGGGGGGATTAATATATCGCCCCCTGACCCATCCAATAGTGAGGATGAGTCCTCTGCGGTCTCAGCAGCGAGTTAAAAAGCGCGGGTGGACACGCTTGTTACTGCGGTGCAGGAGACTCTAAAAAAGATGGGGCATGTGGCTGACAGGGCCACAGATGTGGCTTTGTCCTTTGGTACGCATAAGTCACCTCGCACACCAAGGGTGTTTCCTTATCTGCCTTATTTTAATAGGTTTGCCTATAAGGAATGGGAACAACCAAAGTCGCCCTTTGTGGTCACCAAACGTTTATCAGTACGCTACCCCTTTGAAAAATCACTTTTGAAAAAGTGGACTGCCCCACCACTGGTGGACCCTCTTGTTTCCAGGTTGAAGAAAGCAGCCATGATCCCAGTAGAGGAATCCCCGTCCTTTAAGGACCTGGCTGACAGGAAAGCTGAGGCTGTGGCACACATCACGTTTACTATGGCTGGGCCGGCATTGCGTCCAGTTTTGGCCTCTGCCCTGGTGTCACAGACCCTAACTGAATGGGCCAAGCTTTTGCGCCAGGTTCTGGGTAGTGAGCAGGTTCCCGCTGCTTATGTTGATTTAGCGGACCAGTTGGTCCATGAGCTGCAGTATATTTGTGATGCAGCCTTGGTAGCAGCTCCTGTACTGTCCAAGCTTTCTGTTTCAGCGGTGGTGATAAGACATGGGCTTTGGCTTAAGAATTGGTCGGCAGACCAAGCCCTTAAAAAAGCTCATTATTCTGCCCTTTTAAGGCGATCGCCTGTTTGGGCCTGCCATGGATGACATTATTAAGGGTGTCACAGGGGAAGAGTACCTTCCTGCCTCAATCTAGGAAAGGGAAGGAGCCTCGTCGCAGACGGTGGGCCTTCCTTCTCAGCCCATAAGAAATTCTTCCGGGCTCCCGGGACTGCAGATAAAGGAAAGGGATCTCTCAAGTCTTCCCTGGGAAGTTCCAAGCAATCTTGGTCTCGTAAGCCTAGAGCAGGCTTCTCAGGATCCACTGACAAGACTCCTTCAGCATGAAAGTCTGCCCTCACCCATTGCTGGGGTGGGGGGACATCTTCGCTGGTTTCCAGGTTCATGAGCCTCCTTTGTGAGCGTCAAGGGGGTGCACGAATTTAATCTTTTGGGGGTACCAAAGAAGGGGGACAGAATTTGTCTACTTCGGGAGGCCTGTGTCTCCTTGTGTGGTTATAATTCCTGTAAGGGTTCAGGTAACGTCCGAACTACTGTCCAGGAAATTGGGCTACCTGGGTCTGACACTGGAGTTATTGCTGACCAGGTTAGTAGTTTTTCTTTACAAACGTCGGCCCCTTTAGCAGGTTCAGTTCAACGGGAAGTAACTGAGGCTCATGGCAATCTCGCGAGTTCCTCTGGTAGATGCCACAGTCGTCCTAGTGCCACTGCGGTGCCTGTAAAGAACTGAGGGCGAAAGTCTTCTGGTGGCCGTAAACGTCCCTTGGAAGCTACCTCTAAAAGAGGACCAGTTGTACTGAGGGCTGAGCTTCCATCCTGCCTTACAGTAACTGGTTTTAATGGCCTAGCCATTGAAATCCAGGTACTGAGAGATAGAGGTCTGTCGGGATCAGTGATCCCAACTATGGTGAAGAGGAGGAAGTCGACTTCTAGTAAGAGATATACCATCTTAGGTGGAAAGCATACATTTCTTGGTGTGAGTCGATTGGCTTTCATCCTCGATCCTTTTCTGTGGCTCGGATCTTAGCTTTTCTTCGACAGGGCGTTGAGCAGAAGTTGGCTTTGCGCACCATCAAGGGCCAGGTGTCTGCCCTAGCAGTCTTCTTTCAACGACCCCCAGCCACTCACTCTTTTTAGTTTTTACCTTCATTCAAGGAGTCCGGCATGTGGCTCCGCCTGTACGGTTTCTTCTGCCGCCATGGGATTTAAACTTGGTGCTATCGGTTCTCCAGAAACCTCCATTCGAGATTATTCGGAAGATTCCCTTACCTACGTTGTCCCAGAAGGTGGCATTCCTGGTGGCCACTACCTCGGCCCGCAGTGTTTCGGAGTTGGCGGCATTATCCTGTCGTAGTCCCTATTTAGTACTCCATAGGGGTAAAGTAGTTCCGCGTCCCTGTCATTTCTGCCCAAGGTTGTCTCTGACTTTCATTTATATGAGGACATTGTGTTGCTGTCCTTGTGTCCCAAGCCGGCTCATCCCAAGGAATTTGCTTTGCATACCTTGGATGGGATTCGTACGATTCAACGGCGCATTCTACTCGGACGCTTAGTATTTCTTGGGCCTTCCGTCATCAAGCGTCAATATCACAGGTTTGCAAGGTGGCCACTTGATCGTCAGTTCATACCTTCACTAAATTCTATAAAGTAGATATTTTGGCATATGTGGATGCTTCTTTTGACCATAAGGTTTTGCAGGCTGCTGTTTAAGAGGGGGTTCCCTCTTGAGGTGTGTTTATTCTTTTAACATTTTTTATTGAATATGGGGCTCCTGTGACCCAGTTAAGGCTCTTGTTGTTAGCCTTGGGTTATTCTGCCCGCCCCTCATTTTTCTTCGGCACTGCTTTTGGACGTCCCGGTGGTCAAGATTAAGGAGGCGCTGTGTCCGTCAATGAACGAAAGAGAAAATGGGATTTTTGTACTCACTGTAAAATCCATTTCTGTGAGTTTGACGGACACAGCACCCATCCCTCTATGGAGTTTTTGATACTTCTATTACTTCTTGCTACTAAACTGAATACCAAGAGCAGGGAGGGGGTTATATACTGACTGAGGACAGTCCATGGGCGTAGCCAGGTGTTTTTTGTTCTGCCTAGTCCTACTCCTGCAGAGGCGAAATAACCCAATGGTCAAGATAAAGAGGCGCTGTGTCCGAACTCAGAGAAATTGATTTTACGGTGAGTACAAAAATCACATTATTCAGCAGTATAAGTTTGTCTCTCTAGCAGTATCTGTTCCTCTGAAACACATATATAAAACAAAAGTGCAGTTACTCTTTAAACAATGACATTCACCACTCAGGTGAGGCATACAAAATCAAATAAATAGTAAATCCAGTAACAACAGAGGCGGATAAGGTAGTTGGTAATGAGGAGCAGAACTTTGGATTGGGGACCACAACAAGCCATTCTTGGGCAGAATGTGTATTATTTTTATTAAAAAAACAAAACCTTTTTGGTTCACTTTTCAGTAACCGCTTTTGATTTTTTCAACCTACATGTTTATTGCTGTCTGTATACAGTGCCTTGCATTTGGCATTTTTTGTTGCCTCACAACCTGGAATTAACATGGATTGTTTGAGGATTTGCATCATTTAATTTACAGAACATGCCCACAACTTTGAAGATGATATTTTTTTTATTGTGAAGCAAACAACAAATGGAACAAAAAGTCAATACTTTGTAGAGCCAACTTTTGCAGCTATCACAGCTCCAAGTTGCTTTGGATTGGTCTCTATGAGCTTGCCACATCTTACCACTGGGATTTTTGCCCATTCCTCCTTACAAAACTGCTCCAGCTCCTTCAAGTTGGCTGGTTTGCGCTTGTGAACAGCAATCTTTGTCTGACCACAGATTTTCTATTGGATTGACGTCTGGGCTTTGACTAGGCCATTCCAACACATTTACATGTTTCTCCTTAAACCACTCAAGTGTTGCTTTAGCAGTGTGTTTGGGGTCATTGTCCTGCTGGAAGGTGAACCTCCGTCCTAGCCTCAAATCACACACAGAGTGGTATAGGTTTTGCTCAAGAATATCCCTGTATTTAGCATCATCCATCTTTCCCTCAACTCCGACCAGTTTCTCAGTCTCGACTGCTGAAAAACACCCCCACGGCATGATGCTGCCACCGCCATGTTTCACTGTGGGAATTGTGTTCTTTGGATGATGTGTTGGGTTTGCGCCAGACATAGCGTTTTGATGGCCAACAAGTTCAATTTTAGTCTCATTAGACCAGAGCACCTTCCTCCATACATTTTGGGAGTCTCCCACGTGCCTTTTCACAAACTCAAAACGTGCCATTTTGTTTTTTGCTTAAAGTAATGGCTTTCTTCTGGCCACTCTGCCATAAAGCCCAACTCTATGGAGCGTACGGCTTATTGTCGTCCTATGTACAGCTACTCCAGTCTCTGCTGTGGAACTCTGCAGCTCCTGCAGGGTTACCTTAGGTCTCTGTGCTGGCTCTCTGATTAATGCTCTCCTTGCCCAGTCCGTGAGTTTTGGTGTGCGGCCTTCTCTTGGCAGGTTTGCTGTTGTGCCATGTTCTTTCCATTTAGTTATGATGGATTTGATGGTGCTCCTAGGGATCATCAAAGCTTTGGATTTTTTTTATAACCTAACTCTGACTTGTACTTCTTAACAACCTTGTCCCTTACTTGTTTGGAGAGTTCCTTGGTCTTCATGGCAGTGTTTGGTTAGTGGTGCGGCTTGCTTAGGTGTTGCAGCCTCTGGGGCCTTTCAAAAAGGTGTGTATGTGTAATGACAGATCATATGACACTTAGATTGCACACAGGTGGACATCATTTCGCTAATTATGTGACTTCTGAAGGTAATTGGTTGCACCAGAGCTTTTTATGGGCTTCATAACAAAGGGGGTGAATACATCCACACATGCCAATTATCAGTTTTTTATTTCTGAAAAAATGTTTTATGTATATATTTTTCTAATTTTACTTCACCAACTTAGACTAGTGTGTTCTGATCCATCACATATAATTTAGATTTAAAAAAATGATCTAAAGGCTGTAATGTAACAAAATAGGTAAAAGGCCAAGGGGGTTGAATACTTTTGCAAGGCACGGTACATGCTGGAAAATTCTCCTATTGAGTGGGAGGATTCTCTGTCCAGCATCCCAAATTATACAGTTGTCACAAGAACAAGTGGTGAGGATAAATGTTCAAATGATGGCATTTATTTCAGTGACAACCATCTTAAAGGGAGCGAGAGCTTTCCTCTCATATCCTGTTGAATCTCCAGGACGTGAAGGGAAATCTGCCATACTGGACACAAAACAGCAAAAAGTAAAGTTAAAGGATCCAGTGCCACTCCATCCTCCTTGTTCTTGCATGCACTAGAATAAAGGATGGGAAGGAGACTGCAACAGGGCAATCTCTTGTTCACATGATTTGATGTCTACCACATAAGAATATTAAGAAAGTGGATGGATTATCCCGCACTACCTCTTAAATAATATTCATGTGATGTATCTTGTGATGGGTGGCTGCACACAATCTAATTGTGTTCCTACAATGTGAATCAATAAATTGAAAGTATGTTGTTGAGCCTATGCCCTTAATAATGTGCATTTAAACATGATACCAAATTAACCTAAAATCAACGTGACTGGGATAATCCTCAATGTCCTTGAATATATTGTGATGATACAAATACAATGGATCATATGTTACTGTCAAAATTTGAATACAATACAACATGCGTGATCAGCGGGGAGCCGGGTGACGCTGCTGATACTGGAAGTGACGCGGAAGCCTCCGAACCCTGCTGTCATTTTTTAGGAGCTGTTTGTTTTTAACCTACAAGTTACTACTTTTAAAAAAAATCACAATCTTAAAGGGCCATCTACCCAGTTAAGGATAAAGCACCAGGACACCCAGTGGAACTGAGAACACCTGAGGTGCCTACCATGTAGAGCTGCACGATTCTGGGAAAAATGAGAATCGCGATTCTTTTGCTTAGAATACAGATCACGATTCTCTCACGATTCTTTAAAATGGTTAAATTTAAAAAGAGAAAAATCAGCTGTAGACGGCGCATGCGCAATCAACACGCCGCTCGCTCCCGATGCTCGGGGCTGGTTATTCATTTAATACAGAAAGGGGCGGATGCTTTTCTCAAAGGGGCGGATGCTTTTCTCAAAGGTGCGGATGTATAGTTAACCATACATCCGCCCCTTTGAGAAAAGCATCCGCCCCTTGCTGTCTTTATAACCATATATACATCCGCCCCTTTGAGAAAAGTATCCGCTCCTTGCTGTATTAAATAACCAGCCCCGAGCATTGGGAGCGAGCGGCGTGTTGATTGCGCTTGCGCAGTCCAGGCCGGCACTATGCTCTATGCTGACTGACGGCAGTTCCGGTTGCTGACGTCAGTTCCGATATCGGCGCCATTTGCGTTCCAGGCTGGTTCCGTGCTTCCGACTGGGAGATCCGGAAAATCGAGCTAATCCAGCTTGCAGATCGCGCGGGGGGGGTGAATCGAAATCGCGATCTTATATACGATTAATCGTGCAGCTCTACTACCATGCATGTCCCAGCACACAGGATAGTGTGATTTGACGTAGTAAGAGAGGTCAAAGGGAGAGGTGAGCGCATAGGATGAGAGGGGGTGGGAGACACTGAAGCACTAGCACTTTTTACTACAGATTTGTGGATTCACCTTTATGTATGGTGTAGTACCTTTTATGGCTTCATTTAAAGGACAATTTGTTGAGTTGCATCAGTATTTTGTCATTAATTTATGATTTACTTTTCATAAATCATTTTCTATCACTGGGCAGTATTATATACTATATAAGACGTGATGTAAGTGCATTCAGGAATATTTTAGCCACGCTGATCACGCATGTTCGTATTGTATTAAAGTTTTGACAGTAACATATGACAATACATATTATTTGTATTATCACTATATTCAAGGACATTGAGGATTATCCCAGTCACGTTGATTTTATGTTAATTTGGTATCATGTTTAAATGCACATTATTAAGCGCATAGGCGCAACAACATACTTAAATTTACTGGTACCTCCCTTTTATATATGACACTGAAAAATAAATCCCTAACAAAACGAAGACTAATGGGAGTTTGAAGGTACCACACTACAAGTTAAAATTCAAATTTTTATTAGTATAAACACATTAAAAGCGTTTTAAAACCAGAAACATCCTTCACACATAGATGTTGATTCTAAAAGAACTGCAGTAACATGTATTGCCAGTTAACGATGAACAGATCCCCAGATGGTAAGATGGCATAATCCGCACAAAAGCCTCCGACTCGTTTTGCAGGGACAAAGCCCACTTCCTCAGGGAAAACTGGCAGAACGTTCTAGAGCTTACAAACACAGTAAGAGCCCTTGCACACTGGGGCGGTTTGCAGGCGCTATTGCGCTAATAATAGCGCCTGCAAACCGCCCCGAAAGTGCCGCTCCTTGCATTCCAGTGTGAAAGCCCCGAGGGCTTGCACACTGGAGCGATGCGCTGGCAGGACGGTAAAAAAAGTCCTGCCAGCAGCATCTTCGGAGCGGTGAAGGAGCGGAGTGTATACCGCTCCTTTACCGCTCCTGCCCATTGAAATCAATGGGACGGCGCGGCTATACCGCCGGCAATGCACCTCTGCAGAGGCGCTTTGCGGTGGTATTTAACCCCTTCTCTGCCGCTAGCGGGGGGTAAAACCGCCCCGCTAGCGGCCGCATACCGGCGGTAAAACACCGCTAATAATAGCGGCGTTTTACCGCCGATGCCGCCCCCCGCCCCAGTGTGCAAGGGCTCTAAAAGTAAGCATCATATATGCACCACTCTAAAAGAGGCTGAATCAATATGCAAATACATATACATTGTAAAGTGTATAGTGCAGCCTGAACCAGCAAAGTGAAATGTCTAACACTGCATTTTAGGGAAGACCCACCACGCCTCAAAATATCAGTTGTGCAAGTGATAATAGATTCCCTAAAGAGAACCTCATATCGTATATGCAGGCTGGAGAAAAGCACGCCAGCGGGAGGTGCGGGTGGCTGTATGGGTTAGTGCAGGTTTTGTATTGGCCGGGGAGAGGATCTGCAGCCGGAGCGCAAAGATTTGTGTCTTTTTACAAGCTGCACTCGGCCATGCCCTCCCAAAAATGTTGAGTTTTAACCCTTCTCAAAACCCTTATCAAAAGAAAAAAAATCTGTTCAAACCTTTTGACATTGTTGTAATTTATAGTAAGATGTGGTAATTGAGAAAAGTTTGATCTCTGATTTTGGATAAACAAACTGAACCCTGTTTTATTAATATTTAAAAATGTTTTATCATTCCTCCTCTGCATTCTGGACATTAGAACCTTCACTACCATTATTTATTCATGTGGGTTTGATGATAACTCTGACTTTGCTTTTCTTTTCTTGCAGGTCAAAGAAACCGCGAGAAGACCGGAGAGAGCAATTGCTGTGTAATTCTGTAAATGACGTGTCTACGACGTGTGTTGTAATATAGTCTTTGTCTTTCATGCTGCTGGAATAGAGGAGACCCATTGCTTCAGAGAACCTTAGAACAACACCCTGTCATCCTGTCTAAACGACTGATTATATAAACTCTCATTAAAATCTTCATCAGAAGAGACTAAGGATGTTCTCATACCAGAACTTTCTTTTTTGGTTTTCTTATTTCCCTTCCCCCTCCACCCACAAAATAACTTTGTAGTATGTCTAGTATCTCCATATTTTAATCCACTCAGTCTCCAGGGGAAAAAGTCGATCTGTTCTCTTCTACAACAATGATCATAATCTTGCTGCAGCATAACAATACAAACCAGAATCAATGATTTCAGGCTGCCCATACACAGAATGCACTTGAGCCAGTCTTCAGCATCTGATAGCTGTAGCCATATTAATACAACAACCTACAGGACGAGTAACACTGGAAATCAAGGCTGTCAAATCAGACTGAAATCTAAGTATTATTGGGAAGACTTCTACCTAACATATTTACTGCCCTTAGCGGCTCGTGGTAGTATCAGGAGAGCGAATATTATGGTTTCTTTTTCAAGGAACAAAGTTTAAATGTGCCTGTAAACTGAAAGCACTCTGCAGGGGGCGCCGGAGTAATGTCTAACGTACTATCCTGTGCACTCTCTCTCTCTCTCAAGCATTTTTTTTGCATGCGCACCTGTACCATGCCTACGAGAGGAGTGCTTTTCCTAGCCTTAATATGGGAGGGTCAAGTATCCTGTAGTCCATAAGCCTTTATTAATGTGCAGAGATATTAGCAGATGTCATTTATTAATCAACTTTGTGTTTTAATATCCAACCGTGATGTTTTCAGTGACAAAAAAAATGACTCATCCGTAATCTAGTGTCCAATTTTATGCTAAGATATTAAGAAGACTGTTCGCTACCATAGTAACAGAACTTTGTTTTTATTCCTTTACGTAACCGGCATTTGTACTAGTGCTTGCAAGGGTATTAAAATTTCGACAGGACGAAAAAACATAATTTATCCATTTCATTCACATAATTTAAAGATATACTATATTGAATTTGCACAGCACTAAAGCATGGAGCTACGTTTCATTTTAAACTGTAAAAAAAAAAAATAATAATAATAAATATATAAACGTTTTTATATTGTTTCCACTAGGGAGAAAAGTCTTCCTGGTTGAAATTACAAATATGTGTAGAATATATTTAATAAAAAAAAAATATATAAAATGCATTATTATAGAATCTAACAATAGATCGGCATAGTGTAATAGATCAATATACCTATAAACGCTTTTGCCTATGGAACATGTAAAGTCACAGGTTGACCTAGCATTCTGAATACAGTACTGGATGAAGGTGTCAAAAAGTTAATCATGTTCCATGTATTTTTTTCTTTTCCCGACAGTCTGCATCTTTTTATCGTAATCTAATTTTTTTTTTGGTCATTATGATAGCTTTGACAAAATGCTTTGTATGCATTCGGTCGTATTGTTCATACTGATCTGACCTTAAATTTGTAAAGAGCAGTTTAAAAAAAAAAAAAAGAAAACATGAAGATAACAATTTGTAAATAGGACTAAGGAAAATTTCTTTCTTCAAACTGTACTGATATAGAGTCTTCTGTAACTAAATAAAATAATATTGTAGTGCATTTTTGTTGGTTGTCTGGTGGTTCTAATTGGGACTGTATTTGCTTTGATTATTTTTTTATATATATAAAACTGGAAAAAAAAAGTCAGTTAAAAATTTAAATCAATGCAATTTTTTTCTTTTTGTTTCTGCAAATTAATTAATTCCCGCTGATTACTTTTGTAATCCCATTGATAGTGAATTGTTATGAGATTTTTCCTGTATAGCTACAGTATATAATAAAATAAATTGTCACAATCTTGTGACGTCTGTGTCTGAGCTTTGGTCAACAAATAGAAAATCTACTTTCAGCAAGAGTTTGAAGTATGTGAAAGGAGTTTGTGCCAAATGAATGTGAGCTGTCAGTTCTCAGGCTTTCCGCTAAAGCTTTTGCATTAGGCTTCATGGACATATAGCCTACTTTGGCCGCAGGAAAATACAAAACACGGCAAAATGACGCCACAATTTGTGGTTGGCGGTCAAAACTTTCCTATTCTGAACGCGATTCTTCTGCGTTCAGATGAGGGAGGTTGAAGCTCCCCTAACTGCAGCAGCTCCTAAACTCTGCTAAAAGCATGTATGCATGGACACACAGGCTTCTATGGAGTTGAGTTTAGGAGCTTTGGCAAAAAAAAAAACCCACCAAAAGCTCCTAAACTCAAGTTTAGGAGCTGTAGTGTACATGAAGCCTTCTTAATCCTGGCTAATTTTAAATCAATGATCATGAAAGAATTAATAAATTATTATATGTGCGCTTAGATACAAAAGCAACTAGCACAAATTGCGGACAACAAATAACATAACTGTTATAATAAAGGTGCAGCGCTTTCAGTAACACTAAATGTAAACACATACATAGATAACAGAAAAGTCCTCCAAGTGAATTCTTGGAAAAGTGTCCCATAAGAAGTTTAGTTGAAAACACCTTGAGTGTGCTCGAAACTAATAAAATGGTGTCAAAAAAAATTTTCTCCAACAAACACATGCAGCTTCTTACCACCAGATGTTGACCACCAAAGTAAAGGGATCAAAAAGCGCTCATACAGCATATTAGTGTGGCTGAACTCCATGACCCAAATTCTCTAAAGCTTGCATATGACAGGCACACTTCCAGATTAATAGACAGTTTCTCCAGGGCAAAGAATCACTCACAGAGGACATACAGATCAAAAGAGGAAAAAGAGTATGCTTCATAGTGCAGTAAAAGATGGGCTTTCACATTTATTTAAAAGTATACACTCACATATATCCAAGTAGATTTAGCATGTCACAAAATCAGAAGTTTCAAGCCAGCAAGATGGCCACAATACCCAGCGTGATGACGTCACATGCCGTAGCTCCACCCTACGCTTTTTGTCATCGGACGCCCCTGACGACATCTGATGACATTCTATTCTAGAAATACTTCAACACTCAACATGAGGATTCTTTATTATATCCTACGGTGTCCATTCACATCTGATTGTTGTGTTGCACGCATAACGTGCTTTTTTGAGCGATTACCCACCTCACCTTCTGGTAACTAGTTTTTTTTGGCTAATGCAAAAACACTGAAGCCTGCAAAATGCATATACAAACGTGCATTTAAACTCTTTGAAGAAGTGTAAACCTAATCTAAAGGTAATTAATTGACAAAATTCAATAACACCTGTCATCTTGCAGAATTAGACCTGTTTTTAACGTGATGGTATAATATATAGTGTTGGATGTTAATTTACCTCCTTTATTATTTTATCAACCAAAATGATAAAATATGTGTAGTGCAATTCACAGAGAAAATGACCATTTAGCAATAGTTTTTGAGATGTACAGTTGCCACCTTTCCAAGGGTGGCGGCATGACAGATTTCTGGTGGTATCTGATGCCTGTTCCATAAATTTGGTGATAACGTGCAGAAGAAAAGGTAGTATGTGGTATATTTCACCCTTTCCAAGGGTGGCGGCATGACAGATTTCTGGTGGTATCTGATGCCTGTTCCATAAATTTGGTGATAACGTGCAGAAGAAAAGGTAGTATGTGGTATATTTCACCCTTTCCAAGGGTGGCGGCATGACAGATTTCTGGTGGTATCTGATGCCTGTTCCATAAATTTGGTGATAACGTGCAGAAGAAAAGGCAGTATGTGGTATATTTCACCCTGGTACCAATATGAACAATTTTGCTGAGTTGCAGTTACCTATTAGCATCCACTCTCCTGGCTGTCCAGAAAACATTGCAAAAGGGAAAGTAGCCTAAAAGAAATGTCAACTACAGAGCATATATGTTTATAGCTACCAACTCCTACTCATTTTGAGAGACTGCCCCTCTTTTGGAACCAAATCCCTCAGTACTTCTTTCCTCCTCACATGTCCATCTTTTTGGTCTAAGGTATAGACCTATAGAAAAAAAACTCTATGTAACCCAATGGTTTTACATCATAAAACCCTTCATCTCCCCTCTATTTTTGCATTTGTGATTTTGAAATGTCAACATAACCACTTGCCCTCCGGAAGATATACCCCCCTTCCTGACCAGGCCATTTTTTTTGCAATATGGCACTGCGTTATTTTAACTGACAATCGCGTGGTCGTGCGACACTGCACCCAAATAACAATTTTTGTCCTTTTTTTTTTTCCACCACAAATAGAGCTTTTTTTTAGTGATTTTTATTTTTTGTTTTATCAGTCCACAAGTGGTTAAAGCAAAAGTTGTGGTCCTTGTGCATTCTACCAATCCAATTAACTTTTTGTAAACAAATCCTTCATGTTGCACCTAAGTGGGGGCAGGGCAGGGTCATGTCCACTGTGCATATTTTCTGCTAAGAGGTGTCCCCCTTTTCCAACTCAAATAAGTTACAGCAAAAAATGTTAAATCTGTTTTGGAAAGAGGGGGGGGGGGGGTTAGAGCTTTTGTTGGTTTTTTTAGTGTCCTCTGTACCCCTTTTAAGGAGACTTCTTCCCACTTTCTGTAAGAACAGCAAATGATGGAAATGTTTTATAGTAGAGACACAAACACAGCAATGCACAAAGCTCCAGCAATATTGAATAAAAAATATGTGGATAGCAAACATAATAAATGAATAGCCCATATTACATATGACTTTACACCAAATAAAAAAGTGACACCATAAAGTTCTTCCACTACACCACCTGTGTAATCCCACGACTCCTTGTGATTCTTAATCCACCACCACTATCGCCTCATGGATTTGACTCACTTAACATTCGGTCAAAAAGTGCTTTTCCCTTTTAAGGGAACAAAAATATCTGTTGCGTTGCTCAATTGATATCTTATATTCCCAGAGGCCGATACCCATAATTTAATTAAAACAAAATCCTAGTGTTTTATGTAAAATCGCTAATTTATTATTAAAAAAGCAATACAATACACTCACATTATGTTGTGCACTTATCCTGGTGCACGGCAGTGATCTGAGCTCACACAAAGTTCCCAACATTCCAGGTATTGACACCATGAAGGCTGCAGCTTGTGTGCATGAACCAAGCCTGTTATACAGAGAACGCCGAAGAGGGGGGGAGGCTTGAGGAAAGGTTTTCAGCAGCACAGCATGACGTGTTAGTGGATCCTCTGTCCTGACCAAGGGGATCTGTGAAAACCTCTGATGTTTAAGGAAACTTTATATCCAGGAGGAGAACAAATGCTGTCCACAGTCAGGCTTGATCCCACCCTGTGGAATGTTGTCTCACTTTAGTCAAGTGCTCTGAAAGTACATGTTACTGGAAGATGCTCCCTTTAAGCCATTGATCTGGAGGGGCAGTTTGGACAACAGAGCTAGGAGGCAGGCGGGACAGGCTTCAGCTCTCACAGGCAGAACCTGTCTGTTTCCCAGGATCTAGAGTTCCAAACTGCCCCTCCAGATGAATAGCTGATGAAAGTGAAGATCTCCCAGAAATCTGTCTCTGAGAGGCACGTGACTGAGGTGTGACAACATTCTTCAGGGTGGGATCAAGCCTGACTGTGGACGGCATTGGTTTTATTCCTGGATATAGAGCAATGGCGTATCTAAGGTATGGCAGCCATGGCAAATGCCATGGGGGGGAAGGGGCCGCAAAAAGCTGCCCTCTGCATGAAAAAAAAACCCCACCCGTCCTCCCGGACTAATATAGCCCCCCATGCCGCAGCCAGCCTGCTGGATTGTGGTGCCGGTTTTCTATCCGATAGCCGGCTGTTGGGCTCTGCTTAAGCTGAGGGAGGCTCTGTCAGCAGGGAGGAGCGGGGCAGGGAGCTCCACTGACGCCCTGACCCTGCCCTGCCCCGCCCCATGTACTCTGTATGTGCTCGAAGAGCTGAGATCGCCTCTCCTGGACCACAAATATTCCCGCCCTCTACAGTGAAAGCCCTGCCCCTACCATGGAAAGCTCCGCCTCCAGACCTCTGAGAGCGCGAGGTGAGCCCGGCTGGCCAGGTAGTAGTTTCTGCCTATAGACTCACAGTTAATAAACCCTCCCTGACAATGTTGTTTACCCTGTATAGCTGCGCATTGCTGAAAGTTTAAATTTTAAAACTGGCTACTAGGTTATCTCCTGTAGTATGTCGCATTCACAGTCTGGTCATCTCCTTTAGTATGTCCCATTCGCAGTCTGGTCATCTCCTGTAGTATGTCGCAATCGCAGTCTGGTCATCTCCTGTAGTATGTCGCAATCGCAGTCTCTGGTCATCTCCAATAGAATGTCGCATTCGCAGTCTCTGGTCATCTCCTGTAGTATGTCACATTTACAGTCTCTGGTCATCTCCTGTAGTATGTCGCATTTGCAGTCTGGTCATCTCCTGTAGTATGTCGCATTCGCAGTCTGGTCAATTCCTGTAGTATGTCACATGCGCTGTCTGGTCATCTCCTGTAGTATGTCGCATTCGCAGTCTCTGGTCATCTCCTGTAGTATGTCGCATTCGCAGTTTCTGGTCATCTGTAGTTTGTCGCATTCGCAGTCTCTGGTCATCTCCTGTAGTATGTCGCATTTGCAGTCTGGTCATCTCCTGTAGTATGTCGCATTCGCAGTCTGGTCAATTCCTGTAGTATGTCACATGCGCTGTCTGGTCATCTCCTGTAGTATGTCGCATTCGCAGTCTCTGGTCATCTCCTGTAGTATGTCGCAGTCACAGTCTGGTCAATTCCTGTAGTATGTCACATTCGCTGTCTGGTCATCTCCTGTAGTATGTCACATTCACAGTCTGGTCATCTCCTGTAGTCGCATTTGCAGTCTCTGGTCATCTCCTGTAGTATGTCGCATTCGCAGTCTCTGGTCATCTCCTGTAGTATGTCGCATTCGCAGTCTCTGGTCATCTCCTGTAGTATGTCGCATTCGCAGTCTCTGGTCATCTCCTGTAGAATGACGCATTCGCAGTCTCTGGTCATCTGTAGTATGTCGCATTCGCAGTCTGGTCATCTCCTGTAGTCGCATTCGCAGTCTATTTAAAAGCAGTACCTACTGTTGCACAAATCACTTTATTACACTTTTATTTCTGATTTATGGCTGTGCATATTTATTTAATCCATATTAAGCACTATATTTGATTGGCTGCTTCTGCTTGGCACAGCCGCACAATCAAATAGTACTCAATATGGATTAAATAAATAGATATCATAAAGTTTAATAAAGTGATTTGTGCAACAAGCTCCGTAAACAGTCCACATTCAGTGAAAGTTCATGTACTGCAAACTTTGCAGTACATGAACTTTCACTGAATGTAGAATGACCAAGGGTGAACTGACCCATCGGGCAATTTATGTAGTGCTAATCTATAATTTGTTAATTGAAAGATTAAAGAGCTTGACTTGTAGTTTTGTTAGCTGTTTTTTTTTTGTTTTGACAGGGGCACAGTTTCAGTGCTTGCGATAGGTGCCATTTTCACTAGATACGCCTCTGATATAGAGTTAACTTAAACATCAGGGGTGTTCACGGCTCTCCCTGGCCAGGACAGAGCGGAACTGAAAGGATCCACAATAACAGCTGTCGTGCTGTGCTTCTAAAGACCTTTCCTCAAGCCTTTCACTTTTTCGGCATTGTGTCTTTATAATGGACTTGGTTCATGCACACAAGCTGCAGCCTCCATGGTGTCAATGCCTGGAATATTGTGAGGTTAGTGTTTGTGAAGACTGAAGGTATTTTTAACTTCATGCATTCTATGCATAAAGGTAAATAACCTTCCTTGTGCACCAGCCCCCCTAATACTTGCCTGATCCCAATCTTTCTCCAGCAATGTGCATGAGAGCTTTGGCTCTCCGGAGACTCTACCTCCTCATTGGCTAAGTGAGCCGATGGCTGGGCTGAGCCATGGCTCGGGAGCGTGCCTACTCGGGTGCTAACATTGCAAGCTGCTTGCTCTGGGGGCAACTGGGAGGATGGAGGGGCCAAGAGCGCTGGCGGGGACCCGAGAAAAGGATTGGGGCTGCTCTGTGCAAAACCACTGCACAGAGTGGGTAAATAATAACATTTTTGTTATTAAAGTCAAAATTATATAAAAATATCACTTTAATGTGAGCTCAGAGCACTGCAATGTACCAGAATAAGTGCACAACATAATGTGAGTGTACTGTATCTGCTTTTTTAATAATAGAGTGATTTTATGGAAAACACTACGATTTTTTTATTTTATTTATTTTTTTTATATATATATTCTGGGTATCGGCCTCTGGGAATTGATGAGAATATACCGTGACATCCATTGAGCGACGCAAACTGATTTTTTTGGTCCCCTTAAAGGGACAGGCACTTTTTGACCAAATGTTGAGTAGGTGAAATCCATGAGGTGAGCTGCTAGTGATGGTGGATTAGGAATCACAAGGAGTGATGGGATTACACAGAAGGTGTATTGGAAGATTCAAGAACTTTATGCTGCCACTTTTTTATTTGGTGTGAAGTCATGTGTATTCTGGACTATTCGTTTAATATCCACATATATTTTTAATTTATTAATTATCATTGGAGATTGGTGCAGAGCTGGATTCACAGATTTTCGTTTAGTTATAACTTGTGACGTGGACACTGTACAAACTCAGCAGCAGCACATTGCATTACATGTTACTACACAGAATATACAGGAACCTTTGTTGCGTAAGAGTGTTTTAGTTTTACAAGGGACACAATTATCTTGTATAGTACAGGACAGAGGCAGAGTATTCATACACCATGGGTTATAGGCCTTAAGGTGATTGGACACGCCTCCTGGGCACCTCCCCTATCACCTTAACAAACTATGTGACTCCTTTGTTTTATTCTACTGTTTCCTTTACAGAGAAAATCACTCTCGGCTTCATTTGTTTATTTATTTTTTTTTTAGGGCTTAACCTCTTGCCAACCTGCCCACGGTAATTTTACTGCAGGCAGGCGGCATGTAAAGGCACAATAACGTACCTGTACATTGGGAGCTGCACCAGCGCACTCTCCCATGATGGACACAGCAGATAATGGCGCTCGGTACGCGGTATCATGTGCTCACTATGATTGTGATCTTCATTCATCAACAGCTTGGTTGCTGTGGGCCATTCACAGATCACAACCGTAATTGCATGCTACCTGACCACCCATCTGTACCATGTGATTAGCTGTAGCCAATCACATCACAACCAGAAGCAAGCTGTTCATGAATGTTAACCCATTCATGACAGTTGAAACTATTGCTTATACAGTGATCATCATCATTGCTTGTATAAGCAATAACAGTGTGAAAAATAAAATCCCTTATCACCCCCCACCCTCCTTTCCAGAGTAGTACAATGTTTTTTGTTTTGTTTTTTTTAAATATTGTGTCCAGTCAGTATCCCTGATCACCGCCACTCCAGTCAAATGATGACGCTGTACTGCCCTGGTGACAGTATGTGGGGAAAAAAAGGTTTTGAAAAAAAAAAAGTTATTGAATTTCTTCATTTTCTAAAAAAATTGTGACAAAAAATTACAATTAAAAAAAAAACTCGTCATGCCTCTTACTAAATACCTTAGACCAGGCTTTCTCAACCTTTTAACCCTAGAGAAACGCCAAAAATAATTTTAATTTTTTCGAGGAACCCTTACTAAAACCAATTTAACAGCACTCAATAGGAACAATGCCCCTTAAAGTGGTGCTCAGAAAGCCACCCTTGATGACGGCTAAAACAATATTTGGTGTCATGCTGCTGGCAGGTGGTGCTGAACCTTCACCTCTGTAGGCATCATCAAATAGGTGGTTCATTAGCCACAGCTTAAGGAAGCCTTAGCAAGCCTTAGACTGTGTACTTTCCAAAAGGGTCATTTGGGGGGTTTTTGTAATGTCCTGACATTTTAGGGCCTCAAGAAATGAGATCGGCCGTCAGTACATCAAAATGGATCAATATTTAAATCTATATATTATAGTTTGTAGAATCTATACCTTTCACACAGACTAAATGTACACTGGGTTATTTGGCAATTGCCAGTTACATAGTTACATAGTAGGTGAGGTTGAAAAAAGACACAAGTCCATCAAGTCCAACCTATGTGTGTGATTATGTGTCAGTATTACATTACATATCCCTGTATATTGCGGTCATTCAGGTGATTATCTAATAGTTTCTTGAAGCTAACAATGCTCCCCGCTGAGACCACCGCCTGTGGAAGGGAATTCCACATCCTTGCCGCTCTTACTGTAAAGAACCCTCTACGTAGTTTAAGGTTAAACCTCTTTTCTTCTAATTGTAATGAGTGGCCACGAGTCTTATTAAACTCTCTTCTGCGAAAAAGTTTTATCCCTATTGTGGGGTCACCAGTACAGTATTTGTAAATTGAAATCATATCCCCTCTCAAGAGTCTCTTCTCCAGAGAGAATAAGTTCAGTGCTCGCAACCTTTCCTCATAACTAAGATCCTCCAGACCCTTTATTAGCTTTGTTGCCCTTCTTTGTACTCGCTCCATTTCCAGTACATCCTTCCTGAGGACTGGTGCCCAGAACTGGACAGCATACTCCAGGTGCGGCCGGACCAGAGTCTTGTAGAGCGGGAGAATTATCGTTTTATCTCTGCAGTTGATCCCCCTTTTAATGCATGCCAATATTCTGTTTGCTTTATTAGCAGCAGCTTGGCATTGCATGCCATTGCTGAGCCTATCATCTACTAGGACCCCCAGGTCCTTTTCCATCCTAGATTCCCCCAGAGGTTCTCCCCCAGTGTATAGATTGCATTCATATTTTTGCCACCCAAATGCATTATTTTACATTTTTCTACATTGAACCTCATTTGCCATGTAGTCGCCCACCCCATTAATTTGTTCAGGTCTTTTTGCAAGATTTCCACATCCTGCGGAGAAGTTATTGCCCTGCTTAGCTTAGTATCGTCTGCAAATACAGAGATTGAACTGTTTATCCCATCCTCCAGGTCGTTTATGAACAAATTAAATAGGATTGGTCCCAGCACAGAACCTTGGGGAACCCCACTACCCACCCCTGACCATTCTGAGTACTCCCCATTTATCACCACCCTCTGAACACGCCCTTGTAGCCAGTTTTCAATCCATGTACTCACCCTATGGTCCATGCCAACGGACCTTATTTTGTACAGTAAACGTTTATGGGGAACTGTGTCAAATGCTTTTGCAAAATCCAGATACACCACGTCTACGGGCCTTCCTTTATCTAGATGGCAACTCACCTCCTCATAGAAGGTTAATAGATTGGTTTGGCAAGAACGATTCTTCATAAATCCATGCTGATTACTGCTAATGATATCATTCTTATTACTAAAATCTTGTATATAGTCCCTTATCATCCCCTCCAAGAGTTTACATACTATTGATGTTAGGCTAACTGGTCTGTAATTCCCAGGGATGTTTTTTGGGCCCTTTTTAAATATTGGTGCTACATTGGCTTTTCTCCAATCAGCTGGTACCATTCCAGTCAATAGACTGTCTGTAAAAATTAGGAACAACGGTCTGGCAATCACCTGACTGAGTTCCCTAAGTACCCTCGGATGCAAGCCATCTGGTCCCGGTGATTTATTAATGTTAAGTTTCTCAAGTCTAATTTTAATTCCGTCCTCTGTTAACCATGTAGGTGCTTCCTGTGTTGTGTCATGAGGATAAACACTGCAGTTTTGGTTACTGAAGCCCCCCGATTCACTCGTGAAGACTGAGGAGAAGAATAAATTCAATACCTTTGCCATCTCCCCATCCTTTGTAACCAGATGTCCTTCCTCATTCTTTATGGGGCCAATATGGTCTGTCCTCCCTTTTTTTACTGTTTACGTACTTAAAGAATTTCTTGGGATTTTTTTTGCTCTCCTCCGCTATGTGTCTTTCATGTTCTATCTTAGCCATCCTAATTGCACCCTTACATTTCTTATTGCATTCTTTATAAATTCTGAATGCTGTGGATGATCCCTCAACCTTGTATTTTTTGAATGCCTTCTCCTTTGCTTTTATATGCATTTTTACATTGGAGTTAAGCCATCCAGGATGTTTGTTCGCTCTTTTAAATTTATTACCCAATGGGATACCTTGGCTAATGCCCTTATTTAATATGCTCTTAAAGCAAACCCATCTCTCCTCCGTATTCTTTGTTCCTAATATTTTATCCCAATTTATGCCTTTTAGCAAGGTTTGTAGTTTAGGGAAGTTGGCTCTTTTGAAATTCAGTGTCTTTGTGTTCCCTTCATGTTTCCTATTTGTGTGATTTATACTGAAACTAATTGACCTGTGATCGCTGTTACCTAAATTGCCCCGTATTTCCACATCTGTTATCAGGTCTGTATTGTTGGTAATCAGTAGATCTAGTAAGGTTTTATTTCTAGTTGGTGCGTCTACCATCTGACCCATAAAATTGTCCTGCAAGACACTAAGGAACTGGCAAGCCTTAAATGAATGCGCGGTTCCCTCCGCCCAGTCTATGTCTGGATAATTAAAATCCCCCATTATGATAACACTTCCCATCCTTGCTGCTAATCCAATTTGTGATAGGAGATCCGTCTCCACTTCCTCCCTCAGGTTAGGAGGCCTATAGCATACTCCCAGTATTATTTTCCCCTTAGCTTCATCCCTTTGGAGCTCTACCCATAAAGATTCCACCTCCTCCATAGCCCCCTCAGTGATGTCATCTCTCACATTCACTTGTTAAAGTAGCGCAGTGCTGATAAGCAAAAAATGCCCTGGTCATGAAGGGGGTAAAACCTTCCAGAGGTCAAGTGGTTAATCATAGAGGTTATGATTAAAGTGTTACTAAACCCAGGACCCTGCATTCACAATATCTGGTCTCCCACAGTACACAGAACATGGAAATGCAATTATTTTAGTAAATATAAACTGCTAAATACATTTTCTTATCAGCATTATACAGCAGTTTTATAACTTCTATGAGTGTCTGGTTAAAGCTTGTAGGAGGAGTTTATTTTTATTCTACTCCAACCTTTCTATAAGACAGCAGGGCCCCTGACCCTCTGTCTAGACAGTGCTGATTGGCCCTGTGCTGATCACTTGCACGCTTCCCAGGGAAAAAAAAAATCTCTCTAGCAATACACACCAAACTGAGCATGTGTAAAGTGCCCTCAAGGCTCTGTTCTATCAGGAGATCGATTGGGGACAGTAGAAAAAGTGTAGAATTAGAGAAGACAGGATCAAACAGCCTTTTTACACAATCTAGAGGATTAACCCCTTAGGTTCCACAGTGAGTATAACAAGCATGATTTATGGCATATACAGACTGATTTTACTGTTGTTGGTTTAGTAACACTTTAAGCCCTAGGAGGAGCAAAACATGTCAAATGGGTGTGGCCTAAGGGCAGTGACTCTGTCAATAGCCAGATATACACAATAAAGTTAGTTGGAATGCCATTGAGTTTGGTCTCGATTTTTCTCTTCCCCAGATTGCTACTGTAAGAGATGCTTCATGCAACATGCTTGCTAATGTTGAAAAGCTCATTACCTCTGTCTGCAAAATCCTTGGCATGTGCATCCTGATTCTCCTCTGTCTTGCCATGCCCATTTGGGTACAAACAGACCTACAAAACATCCCCTGTTCACAAACCGTTGGAATGCAGTCTATGGTGATTGAGTCATTCCTGAAACACATTTCACCCACCCCCCACCCTCCCCAAATTCTTTGCTGAACTCTATCAAGTGTTAAAAGAGCTTGCGAAGACTGGGCTATTCCTGTGGTTGATCTTGCATCTGTCCTAAAAAAAACGTCTTATGGTTCCTTTTTGAAGCTGTTCCTTCTTTCAAAAGTTCTGCCGATAGAACATTTGAGAGACCCTAAAATACTGTCTTTAACCTCCTCCCGCCCGCCGCATAGGGAAATGACGGAGGGCGGGATCCCCTCTCGTTCTGGGGTGACATCATATGTCACCCCAGTGTCCCCGCTCTCGGTAAAGACCTGATGTCAAATCACAGCTGATCACATGTAAATGCCGTTTATCTGCTCTCCTCGCCTCAGACTGACAGAGTGTAAGGTGAGGAGAGCCGATCAGCGGCATCTCCTTGCAGGGGAGACTGTACAGGTAATCAGGGCACTAATCATCAGTGCCCTGCTTACAGTGAAGCCCCAACAGTGCCCAGCAAGTGACACCGATCAGTGCTGCCATTCAGTGCCTGCTCATCAGTGCCGCCTATAAGTGTGGCATATTAGTGCCACCTCATCAGCGTACATCAGTGAAGGAGAAAATTACTTATTTACAAAATATTCTCACAGAAACTAAGAAAAGCTTTTTTTTTTTCATTTTCGATCTCTTAGTTTTTTTTTAGCAATAAATAAAAAACCCAGTGGTGATTAAATAACATCAAAAGAAAGCTCTATTTGTGTAAAAAAAAAATGATAAAAACTTAATTTGGGTACAGTGTTGCATGACCGAACAATTGTCATTCAAAGTGCGACAGTGCTGAAAGCTGAAAATTGACCTGGAAGGGGGTGAAAGTGCCTGGTATTGAAGCGGCTAAAGAAATAGATTTTTAAGAGCATGTCACATGTTACACCATATTTAGGATGTAACATGTTCCTATCCACCCGCCGCCAGTGCTCCCCTCTCTGTGACAGAGGGTGGGAGATCTTCTTAAAAACAGTGCAGCCATGTAGGCCGCGTCATTAAATTACAGTTTTCATGTGAATAGACCACAAGTACTGTCGTCGTCATTCATTGCGGCTGTTGCATTGTAGTTCTCAATAAACTACGAGGGTGCTGGTGAGCATTCGCATAGTTCATTGATTCTTCCTGCCATTCAGTAACTGTGTGCCCATATTGGAGATATGGGCAGACTGTACTGACAGTCTGCAGAATCCAGGCATTGCACCCGCAATCTGCTGATCATAAGTGCAATGCTTTACAAGATGCAATGTAAAAAAAAAAAATAATGCACCTTTTTTTTTTTACCTACAAAAAGATGTGCATTTATTTATTTATTTATTTTTTTAACAAAAGGTGGACTTATCCTTTAATCTTGCAGGCACAGCTTTTGCTGCAATTTCACTTTGTCAAACTGCAGTTAACTGGACAAGGACAATGAACAACAAACATGACCCTGTATTTTAGGATCAGGCTGTTACAAAACAATTACAGCAATTTCCTTCTGCTCTGATTTTCTGTGTTGATGACCTAGAACATGTGCAAAATCCTACAGCCAAAAGCTTGGACAGTTGATGCTTCCTGCAAGAGGTGCCTCACACATATGCTTTTCCAAACAAGAAATCTGTTGGTTGAGGTTCCTGACCAATTCATCAAAGAGGTCACAGGCAGTGGCGTCACTAGGGTTGGTGTCACTTGTTGCGGAAAAAATTGGTGTCACCGCCCCTCAACCAACTATAGTGCCCCCTTTCTCAGTATAGACCCCCCTCCATCAGTGCTGATCCTCCTCAGTGCTGACCCCCACTCCATCAGTGCTGATCCCCTCTCCATCAGTGCAGAACCTCCTCTCCCCTCCCATAGCGCCCCACCAGCACGTGTCCATTTGCAATACATTAAACTTTTCAGACCTCAGAACAGCACGGAATACAGCGGTGTGTCCCTTGGACTCCCTCTCACACAGCGGAGCGGACCAAAGCCGCCTCCTCCTCCTGTAGATGTAAAGAGAGGAGGGGGAGACTTCGGTTCGCTTCGCTGTGTGAGAGCCGGCGAGACATGAGAGATCAGTGTAGGGGTGAGGACCATGCGCTGTTAGCAGTGCCACTGCCCATAGGTGTCACCCCTCTGGCGGGTGTCACCGGGTGTGGCCCGCAGCCCCCGCCTCCCCTAGCGACGCCACTGGTCACAGGTTGGGAAGGTTTACTTCCACAGCAGAAGGTCCCAAAATTACCCCCTCAGGAAACCTCTAGCTGGCTCTAACCAGGCTTTAGCTCTTTCTTTCAGCACACAGCTTGGCCCACAGAAGGCCACCAAGCCTGCCCAAATGTCCTCTTCACAATGAAGGGGCACCCTCACTCCTAAAAGGGGGGGGGACATCTGTTACAGTTTGCCCCTGGTACAGCCATCCCAGACCAGTCTCAATTGGTGGTTTTGAAGGGGGGTATAAAATGGAATTCAAAACTCTACCACCTCACCATTTTCTTCTTTCAAATTAACCAAAAACTGCCCAAGGACAGTTAGATTTATTGAATGCCCTGAGCCACTTCTTGTCCCAGGGAGTCATTGTGCCACCACAAGACTGGTTCAAAGGATTTCACTCAAACCTGTTCATGGGGCCAATCCCAAGAGGGGTATTCATCCTATTCTGGAATTGACCCTCATATATGCCTTCAAATCCCACAATTTTGCATGGAATCTGCAAGGTCTGCAATTGCCTCTGAGACAAGAGGAATACATGGCATCTATGAACATCCAAGATGCGACACTCTGTTTGCACCCCCCAGTTCAACAAAATTATATTTTGCAATTTACTTTCAAAGTTTCTGGTTTGTGGTGCAAGATAGAAAAACCTTTATATTGGGCCTTTTTTAAATAAAAAGATATCCTAAAGTAAATATCCCTTCAGCAGATCCATGTGTGGGAAGTACAGAGTTGCATAAAGTACCGCACAGGGTTTAGTCTTTTTTTTCATTTGTGTGCACAAAATTAGCTTCCTACCTGAAGTCTAAAAGTGGAGAAAGAATGTGCTAAGAATGACAGACAGAATGCAGCCAAAACAATGTATATGTCAGGAGCATGTAGCGCTCCTGCTCCATCACAGCTGCTGGTCTCTTTCCAGCATCCTGGTTTTGGATGTGATGCATTCTCCCTGTTTGCTTGTTCACATGCAAGGTGATTGATATAGCACTGGATTGATGTAGCAATTAATGATTGGGTGGAGACCAAACTTGATTTAAGTCAGCGAAGCCTGCAGTCTCATGTTTTTGATACTGTGGGTAACAGGTGCCTCAAGCTCCATGTTTGTCTGCCTTGCTCCGCTGTTTGGATTTCCCTGTTTATGACTTCGGATTAGCACTCAGTCTATTCTCTGAACTTTGCCTGCCTTTTTGATTATGGATTTGACCGTGACTATTCTGAACCTTGCCTGCCTTGTATCTAGGCATTCATTGAACCATTCTGCCTGTCTGCCAACCACAAGTACCTGTTTGCTGTGCTCAGTTGTAGCCAGGCACTATAGCATTGTGTATAAGTCCTTTGGGCAACCGAGTACCAGTAAGCCTGCTTGCCTTATGGGAAAGGGGGCTACTATAGGTGAAGAACACAGAAACTAGCTATAGTGCCTGACCACCTACGTTAGGGGTAAGCGTGACAGTATACACGTAGATTAAAAAAGATCAGGTGTTCCAGAGATTCATGCTGGTCCCACACATATAAATCTACACACATGCCGATTCTTCCATCCACGCTGTATAGCATAGATAGACAAATCTGCTGTGGCTATTGTATTCTGAGAGCTGGCACCAGGGGCTGTTAAGATACCCAGACAGTGGCATCTGATTGGATACAGGCACTGTTCAACCAACAAATGTGGGCATTCGGGTCATGTGACCGGTGTAATTTGCTGTCACAGCAGTCACATGCTGGGAAAGCTCCTGATCACAAGTATGCATTGGGAGCTTTCCAGTCCCATTTGGCGAGCACTCTCAGCACAGAAATGTGTTTACATAGGGCCACATATATATGTGTACCATTGGCGGGAAGCAGTTAAGGAATGTCGGGTGAGAGTGTGCTGACATGGCCACCCACTGAACAATTTTTGGCCAGTTCATCGGGGATAGGCTGAAATTTGCCCATCTTTAGGTAACTGAAGTTACCTATAAATCCTGACACTTCCAGTAAAATTCAGTCTTGGTACCATTTCTTTCACCTAAAAAGCTTCCTCATTGCTGCTTTATTCATAATAGACCAATACAGAGACTTTTTGGTACTTTGACTTTTAATTGAAAAGTTAAAATCTGCATTTAATTTTAGCTACTTATATCTCTGGATCTGCTGATCATTTTGAGATGCAGTTTTTACTGATGGTAAACATTGTTAACGCATCTTTTATCATATGCTCAGTTTTAAAGAAGTATAGCCAAACCTTGTTTGGCTGTACTTCTCTAATGGATCACAAGAGTGCAATTCGTTTTCCACTCCTGTGACCCATTTGCAGCAGAGAGCGGGCTGAAGTCACAGAAGTCGGTCCAGGCACCACGCCATTCTGACAATGGAATCTGGATCCGCCAGGTGCCTGGGCTGACACCCGGCTCAGCCTCTCATTGAGCCGCTGAGAGCCTGAGCCAGCCGCTCCACAGCCCAGCGCTTCAGCGAGTGAGGAGGCAGGAGAGCTGTGACTAACAGTCAACAGCTCTCTGCTTGGGGAGCTGTCAGAACCGAGCGGATCAGCGAGGTTCTCAGTGAAGCGGCGCCGAGGGACAGATGCAGCATTGGACTGATGCTGCATCCACCTAGGTAAGTATCAATCTAAAAAAAAGCCCAAACCCATACTTTCTTCATCTGCAAAGTAAAAAAGTATCCCTGCAAAGTATCACATACTAGCGCATTACGTGACACCTGCCAATGAAGCTTGCGCCGTCCCCGCTGCAGGCCACATCCATCCGTCTTTTTTCCGGGGCCACGGACTCCGGCTGTTTGACTGACCAGAGCCGCGTGACGTCACTCCCGGTCATGGCACGCGCTCCTGAAGAAAGGGCATGGGCGGCCGTTCCTTCAAAGCGCATGCGCCGATGACATCATCGGCGAAGTATAAAGTAAATATCTCCTAAACTGGGCACGTTTAGGAGATATTTACAGTACCTATAGGTACAAGTTACACAGGAAAGTTTACAACCTCTTTAATTGCCCAAGTTAATGTTAGATTTTTCTTTAAAAAAGCATAGGACATTCAAAAGATATTATGACTTAGAGATCATTTAAAGATTGTTGACACTCACTTGTCCTGCCTCCCATGCCACTGCATTGAAGAGGAACCATCACTTCCTCCACAATCTAAAAATAAGTGTGGGATAACAGATCACAGCAGAGGACACAAAATCCAACACTTGTAGTAGTTTCAGAACAAGAGATATCAATCAAATCCCCCATCCACGTTAAACAGATGATTAGAGGAATCTTCTCTGCTGGCTGTTGCATTCAGGCAGGCACAGCATCCGCAGAAGACCTGCATTCCAGATCAGGGTCCTAGGGTCCTAAGACTGATTTTTATGCAACATAAATCAAAAAAATCTAAGTTCAACCTTATCCTTTTGAAATTCATAACATATGCAGGTGAAAGAAATCAATTTGACATGATCCAGCTCACCATTTACACTACTTTCCAAAAGTTTTAAGCAAGTGTGAAAATATGCTGTAAATTAGGAATACTTCCAGAAATAGATGTGTTAATAGTTTATTTTTATTGATTAAGAACATGGAAAGTAAATGAACAGAAGAGAAATCCAAATCAAATCAATGTTTGTTGTGAGCATCATTTGGCTTCAAAACAGCATCAATTCTTCTAGGTACACTTGCACACAGTTTTTGAAGGAACTCTGCAGGTAGGTTATTCCAAACATCTTGGAGAATTAACGACAGATCTTCTGTGGATGTCGGCTGCCTCAAATCCTTCTGTCGCTTCATGTAATCCCAGGTAGACTTAATGATGTTGACATCAGGGCTCTGTGGGGGCCAAACCATCACTTCCAGGACTCCTTGTTCTTTATGCTGAAGATAGTTGGTTAGACATTGGCTGCATGTTAGGCGTCATTGTCCTGCTGCAGAATAAATTTGGGGCCAATCACACGACTCCCTGATGGTATGTCATTATGGATAAGTATCTGCCGGTATTTCTCAGCATTGAGGCACCATTGATCCTGACCAAATCTTCAACTTCATTTGCAGAAATGCAGCCCAAAAACTTGCAAGGAACCTCCACCATGCTTCACTGTTGCTTGCAGACACTCATTATTGTACCACTCTCCAGCCCTTCTGCGAACAAAATGCCTCACGCTACAGCCAAACATTTCACATTTTGACTCATCTATCCAGAGCACTTGCTGCCATTTCTCTTCACCCCATTTCCTATGTTTTCGTTCAATGTTGAGTCACTTAGCCTTGTTTCCACATCAGAGGTGTGGCTTATTGGCCACAATTCTTCCACGAAGACCACTTCTGACCAGACCTTTCCAGACAGTGGCTGGGTGTACTTGGTTCCCACTGGTTTCCACCAGTTCTATGCTGATGGCACTGCTGGACATCTTCCGATGTCGAAGGAAAGTAAGCATGATGTGTCTTTCATCTGCTGCATGAAGTTTCTTTGGTAGACCACTGCGTCTATGGTCCTCAACGTTACCCGTTTCTTTGTGCTTCTTCAAAAGAACTTGAACAGCACATCTTGAAACTCCATTCTGCTTTCAAATCTTGCCTGGGAGAGACCTTGCTGATGCACTATAACTACCTTATACCTTGATGCTGTGCTTAGTCTTGTCATAGTGTATGACCTGTGACATGAAACTGTCTTCCACAACCTCACATTAGCAGCAGAAGTAGTAGAATTTGGCTGTCCCTCAGCCAGTTGTAAGCCACTTACACAGCTGTTTCTGCTTCAGTTAACGATTGTGTTTCCATCTACATATGAAATTGATTATTAGCACCTATCATACAACTGACTGTAATCCTACAAAATCCCTGACTTTGTGCAAGTGTACAAAGCGTACAAGTGTAAGAATTGATGCTGGTTTGAAGCCAAAGAGTAGTCATACCAAATATTGATTTGATTTAAATGTTTCTTCTGGTTTTTTTTTTTTATTTTGTAAATTGATAGAAATAAACAATAAAATATATATTTTTAAAGCATTCTTACTTTAAAGCATTTCTTTACACCTGCCTAAAACTCTTGCACAGTACTGTACCTCTTCAGTACCAGTCACCTATAATGGTGAGGTTAGAGTAGATCACTTCTGCAGTAATCTTTTGTTGCAGAGGTAAGATGGGGAGAGCTGGGCCAGAATGGTTCACTGGAGATTATAGGGATACATTTTGACCTCAGAAATTAAATTTTTTAGGATTTCCCCTGTGTCTACATTATACTACAGTACATTTTTTTTTAAATCAGCCCCAATGCTTAGCACTGAACCCACGCTATCATTGACAGTCAATGGTTACCAAACCCAGCTGGAATGGTGAGAAACATTAAAACTGAATTCCATGTAAATGGCTACATACACAAATGAAATACAGATATACAGGTGTATCTCCAAAAATTAGAATGTCATGAAAGTTAATTTATTTCAGTAATTCAATTCAAAAAGTGAAACTCATATTATATAGATTCATTACACACAGAGTGATATATTTCAAGCATTTCTTTCTTTTAATTTTGATCATTATGGCTTACAGCTGGTGAAAACCCAAAATTTAGTATCTCAGAAAAATATAATATTGTGAAAAAGTTCAATATTGTAGACTCATGGTGTCACTCTAATCAGCTAATTAACTCAAAACACCTGTAAAGGGTTCCTGAGCCTTTAAATGGTCTCTCAGGCTGGTTCAGTAGGTTACACAATCATGGGGAAGACTGCTGACTTGACAATTGTCAAGAAGACAGTCATCGACACCATCCACAAGGAGGGTAAGGTCATTGCTAAAGAAGCTGGCTGTTCACAGAGTGCTGTATCCAAGCATATTAATGGAAAGTTATGTGGAAGGAAAAAGTGTGGTCGAAAAATTTACACAAGTAACAGGGATAACCGCAGCCTTGAGAGGATTGTGAAGCAAAGGCTATTCAAGAATTTTGGGGAGATTCACCAGGAGTGGACTATGGTTGGTCTCAGTGTTTCAAGAGCCACCGCACATACATGTATCCAGGACATGGGCTACAACTGTCACATTCCTTGTGTCAAGCCACTCCTGAACCAGGGACAATGTCAGAAGCGTCTTATCTGGGCTAAGGAGAAAAAGGACTGGGCTGTTGCTCAGTGATCCAAAGTCCTCTTTTCGGATGAAAGTAAATTTTGCATTTCATTTGGAAATCAAGGTCCCAGAAACTGGAGGAAGAGTGGAGAGGCAGAGAATCCAAGTTCCATGAGGTCCAGTGTGAAGTTTCCACAGTCAGTGATGATGTGGGGAGCTATGTCTGCTGGTGTTAGTCCACTGTGTTTTATCAAGTCCAAAGTCAGCGCAGCCCTCTACCAGGAAATTCTAGAACACGTCATGCTTCCCTCTGCTGACCAACTTTATGGAGAAGCTGATGTCATTTTCCAGCAGGACTTGGCACCTACCCACACTGCCAAAAGTACCAATACCTGATTTAATGATCATGGTATTACTGTGCTTGATTGGCCATAACACCTCAGCAGTGCCACAGGCTGGTCACCTCCATACCACGCCGCATTGATGCAGTAATTCATGCAAAAGGAGCCCCAACCTAGTATTGAGTGCATACTATACTGTATATGGACATACTTTTCAGTAAGCCAACATTTCTGTATTAAAAAAAAACCTTTATTTTTATTGGTCTTATGTAATATTCTAATTTTCTGAGATACTAAATTTTGGGTTTGCACTAGCTGTAAGCCATAATCATCAAAATTCAAAGAAAGAAATGCTTGAAATATATCACTCTGTGTGTAATGAACCTATATAATATATGAGCTTCACTTTTTGAATTGTATTACTGAAATAAATTAACTTTTTGATGATATTCACATTTTTTGAGACGCACCTGTATACGAGATCCTTAACCAGTCAAAGGATTTGTTTTTTCTCTCCAGTACTGAGAATAATACAGCTCTGCTCCAAGCACAGCCCTGTCTTGTAGGAGAGGGAACTGGACCTTTCTCTGGTGCAGTAAATATGTATATCATACAGTTGTAATTGTTGAAAACCTTATTGCCACTAGATGGCACACTAGCCATTCGTTTTGAACACCACTTAATGAAAGTAGAGATTTTATTTATACTTTGACAATAAACATATTATGCAATTATTATCATTCCAATTAATGTAGTTTTGATGCTCAACTGCACTTAAATAATTTTTCTAAGTTATGAATTGGGGGGGGAGGGGTTAGAACCTCTGTGGTGTATAATTGCAGTCTCAGTTGAGGCGATTTCTCTACATCTTTATTGTAAAATCTGTAACACCACAGGACAGGCAAACAGGTACAGGTAGACACGTTTCACACAGTCCATCATCTTTACCCTCAGCTTCTTTAGCAAGGCAGTGGTCATCTTGGAGGTGTGTTTGGGGTCACTATCATGTTGAAAAACTGCCCTGCAACCCAGTATCCGAAGGGAGGGGATTATGCTCTGCTTCATTATGTCACAGTACATGTTGGCATTCATGGTTCCCTCAATGAACTGTAGCTCCCCAGTACCGGCAGCACTCATGCAGCACCAGACCATGACACTCCCACCACCATGCTTGACTGTAGGCAAGACACACTTGTCTTTGTACTCCTCACCTGGTTGCCGCCACACACGCTTGATACCATCTGAACCAAATAAGTTTATCTTGGTCTCATCAGACCACAGGACAGGCTGACCCTCCACCCCTTCAACCTCTGCAGCAATGCTGGCAGCACTGATACATCTATTTCCCAAAGACAACTTCTGTATATGAAATTGAGCACATTCACTCAACTTCTTTGGTCGACCATGGCGAGGCCTGTTCTGAGTGGAACCTGTCTGGTAAACCGCTGTATGCCACTGTGCTGCAGCTCAGTTTCAGGGTCTTGGCAATCTTATTATAGCCTAGGCCATCTTTATGTAGAGGAAAATACTTTTTTTCAGATCCTCAGAGAGTTCTTTGCCATGAGGAACCATGTTGAACTTCCAGTGACCAGTATGAGAGAGTGAGAGCGATAACCCCTAATTTAACACACCTGCTCCCCATTCACACCTCAGACCTTGTAACACTAGCAAGTCACATGACTCTGGGGAGGGAAAATAGCTAATTGGGCTCAATTTGGACATTTTCACTTAGGGGTGTGCTCACTTTTGTTGCCAGGGGTTTATACATTAATGGCTGTGTGTTGAGTTATTTTGAGGGGACAGAAAATTTACACTGTTATACAAGCTGTACACTTACTACTTTACATTGTAGCAAAGTGTCATTTGTTCAGTGTTGTCACATGAAAAGATAGAATAAAATATTTACAAAAATGTGAGGAGTGTACTTACTTTTGTGAGATAGGTTTGTCACAAAGAGGTTGTATTATAAAAATAATTCTCCCTAGAATCCCAGTGTATTAGAACAAGTGCAGACAACTTTTCAAAAATGTGATGAGCCAACAAGATTTACTATCTACTGACATGAATACAAATGAAAACAAATGTGGGCACTGACTGCTCCACATATAAAATTGTGCCAATCTACCAGTTGATATTTGCACGGTATAGACAGAATACTTTGGCTGTACACATAGGCGTGCACACAGGGTGTGCCTGGGCACACCCCAATCACACTGTGCTGTGCAGATTTCTCCTGCTGCTTGGCTGCAGAGAAAGGGACTGGGGAATCTTTGTCCTCAGTCCCTTTCTCTGTTTCAAAAGTGACACATCAGGGGTCTGTTTAGACCTCTGTTATTTTACCAAAGCCCCCAAATGAGGCCTCTAAAAAAATTGTGAAAAAAATGGTAATAAGCTATTGTAAAAAAATAATAAAATAGTAAAAAAGTTATAATTATTAAAAATATCGTACACTACTGACACCGTCCATTGCTCTACTGCTATAAATAAAAAAAATAAAAAAAATAAAATTATATATATATATATATATATATATATATATATATAGTGATGGTATGTGAGGTGAGGTAATGGATCATCGGTTTATTTCACCTCGCATACGTTCTGTGGTAAGAGACTGAACCAGAATCTGGCCCGGGTCTTTCCAGCCTCTGTGGCAGGCTTGGTTCCAGTCCGGATGTTGAGGTCCACTTGAGTCCATGCTCAGGTGGACTTTAAATGACCAGGAAGAGAGCACAGGATAGCTCTGGCCTAAGACTCAGAAGGGAATCTGAGAAAGAGGAGCTCTGTTTGGACTTGAAAAGAAGGTTTGTTTTGTGGGTGATGGGGACCAGCCCCATACTGTATGGAGAGGAAGACTGCTGTAGTTTAGCGCCGGACGGCAAGGATTTGCTTTACTATTTTTTTGTTTGTTTTCATTTGCAAACCTTCTGCTAAATAATCCTGGCAACCCACCAGATTTTAAAGAAATTGCCTGCATGCTGACCTTTTTTTCACAGAAAAGGTGATACCCATGAGCAGTGGCGGCTGGTGAAGTTTTAGGATGGGGGGGCGCCAGACCCCGCCCTTCCTTTTTGACCCCTCCCACTTGGTGAAAATGGGCGTGGTTTCAGCTAAATAGTGGGCGTCGCTCTAAGGTGGTGTGGTTAGCGTCTGAGATGAACGAGGGATGGAGGGAGAGGGAGAGAGGGACAGCAGACCCAGATCCTACACAACAATATAAATATTTGTATTCTAGAAAGTTTAACAATCAGCAGATAAAGATACTCCATACTTACATCAGGTGCCCCCAGCGGAGTCCCTCCTTACATGCAGCCTGTGTCACATCAAATGCAGCCTCTGTCACATAAAATGCAGCCTCCGTCCCCCCAAATGCAGCCTCTGTCCCCCCCAAAATGCAGCCTCTGTCCCCCCCCCCCCAAATGCAGCATGCCTGTGTCCCATTAAATGCAGCATGCCTGTGTCCCATTAAATGCAGCCTCTGTTCCCATTAAATGCAGCATGCCTGTGTCCCATTAAATGCAGCCTCTGTTCCCCCAAATGCAGCATGCCTGTGTCCCATTAAATGCAGCCTCTGTTCTCCCAAATGCAGCCTCTGTCCCCCCCAAATGCAGCCTCTGTCCCCCATTAAATGCAGCATGCCTGTGTCCCATTAAATGCAGCCTCTGTTCCCCCAAATGCAGCCTCTGTCCGCCCCAAATGCAGCCTCTGCCCCCCCAAATGCAGCATGCCTGTGTTCCATTAAATGTAGCATGCCTGTGTCCCATTAAATGCAGCCTCTGCCCCCCCCAAATACAGCCTCTGCCCTCCCAAATGCAGCCTCTGTCTCCCCCAAATGCAGCCTCTGCCCCCCCCCAAATGCAGCCTCTGCCCCCCCCCAATGCAGCCTCTGTCCCCCCCAAATGCAGCCTCTGTCCCCCCCAATACAGCCTCTGTCCCCCCCAAATGCAGCCTCTGTCCCCACCAAATGCAGCCTCTGTCCCCCACCAAATGCAGCCTCTGTCCCCCCCCCCCCCAAATGCAGCCTCTGTCCCTCCCAAAATGCAGCCTCTGTCCCCCCAAATGCAGCCTCTGTCCCCCCCAAATACAGCCTCTGTCCCCCCCAAAATGCAGCCTCTGTCCCCCCAATACAGCTTCTGTCCCCCCCCCAAATGCAGCCTCTGTTTCCCCCCCAAATGCAGCCTCTGTCCCCCCCAAATACAGCCTCTGTCCCTCCCAAATACAGCCTCTGTCCCCCCTCAAATGCAGCCTCTGTCCCCCCAAATACAGCCTCTGCCTCCCCAAATACAGCCTCTATCCTCCCCCCAAAATACGGCCTCTGTCCCCCCAAATACAGTCTCTGCCCCCCCCAAATGCAGCCTCTGTCCCCCCAAAATCCCAAATGTATCCTCTGTCCCCCCCAAATGCAGCCTCTGCCCCCCCAAATGCGGGCCTCTGTCCCCCCCCAAATGCAGCCTCTGTCCCCCCCCAATACAGCCTCTATCCCCCCCCAAAATGCAGCCTCTGTCCCCCCCAAATGTAGCCTCTGTCCCCCCCAATGCAGCCTCTTCCCCCCCCAAATACAGCCTCTATCCCCCCAAAATGCAGCCTCTGTCCCCCCCCAAATGCAGCCTTTGCCCCCCCCAAATGATGCCTCTGTCCCCCCCCAAATACAGCCTCTATCCCCCCAAAATGCAGCCTCTGTCCACCCCAAATACAGCCTCTGTCCCCCCCAATACAGCCTCTGTCCCCCCCAAATGTAGCCTCTGTCCCCCCAAATGTAGCCTCTGTCACTTCAAACCCCCCTTCTCCGCACAGCGGTACTTACCTTGGGTCTCCTGCGGTGTCTCCTTCACACTGGCAGCAGCATTCTTCCTGTTTCCTCTCTCGGGCGCAATGAGAGATAGAAACCGGAAGTGACATCTAACTCAGGGCAGATGTCAATCAAATCTGAAGCGCAGAGTAGCTTCCGCCCAGCGCCTGTAGTATCTATTACTATGGCCGGGCAGGAGCTACACGGCGCTTCAGAAAACGCTGCAAGGTGGGCTAAACGCCCGCAAATGCAGCGCCACGTCTGCAATCTCGTAATTGCATAGACGTCCCTCTTCCCATAAGTGCACTGTGTCCGGCGTCGCACTGTGTCCGGCATCCGAACACAGTGCACTTAAGGACCTTTTTTTTTTCTTTTTTTTTTTTTGAAGGGCCAGTAATAATTTTTTTTTTTTTGCTGCCTGGAGGGGGGGGCGGCGCCCCTATCTACGGGCCATCACTGCCCATGAGCTAATCTCCCACTATATATATATATATATATATATATATATATATATATATATATACACACTCTCACTCTTATCTATAACTATCTATCTATCTATCTATCTATCTATCTATCTATCTATCTATCTATCTATCTATCCTCACACATGTGTGTGTTTGAGGTGCACACCCTAATGCAATAGGCTGCGCCCACCTTATTTCTAAATAAAGTAAATATTTAAAAAATGAGGGGACTTGTTTTAATTTTCTAAACTTATTATCGACCCTGCCTAATGGATTGTCCAGCTCAACATTAAACAGTAAAATTACACTTTATTGGCTGTCTAGCAGCATTGGGCCATCCATATTATGTCTCATAAAGTCTTCTACGAAGTTTAGTATGCATTTATTTATAATAGTAGCTTCATTATTACAGGTTAATACATTGGCCATTAATGGACAGATATCAAGTCAGAGTATTTGTCATTTGATGTGCTGTAACTAGTACAGCTGATTAGGCAGTTAAGACAAACTATAGGTTTTTATTTAAGTTGCTATAGTGGACAACATTGGTGGAGCTCAGAGCATGTTTGAGGTCCAGTGGTAGACCCTTTTCAATCAAGGATCAGGCTCCATGCACACTGGAGCTCAAAAAAGCTTTTTCTGGATGCCAGATTGCTGGCAGAAAACGCTGGTTGAAAAATGCGGTTTTAACAGCGTTTTGTACTAGCGTTTATGAGCATTTTTTAGTGTTAGCATTTATGGGCATTTTTAATAAAAAACACAGAGGACACTCCAAAAATCCCACAATGCATTCCCAAACTCCCACAATGCATTGAAAAAATAGAACGCCTAACCCGCATTTATGAGCATTTATAAGCGTTTATCTGCGTTTACCATTTTTAGCTTTTTTGTGGTCAGAAAACCGGCACTTTGAACGCGAATATGGCGTTCAGAGAACAGCCCATAAACTCCACTGCTGATAAAAGCTAAAATACGTCCATGTGTGCATGGACACATAGGATAACATAGAGTGGAGTTTATGGGTGGAGTTACGCCCAAACTCCAAAAAAGTGCATTGAGCTTCAGTGTAAATCATTAATGTACGACTGTAGCTAAAGCTTTCGTGTTTTGAATGGAACAGGGAAGGGTTAGAACTTCTTTAATTTTTGGATACTGTCTGGGGGCCCATTGAGATTCCCCATTACTACTTCTTCTGTCTGACAACCCTCATAGACAGGAAGATAAAATCTGCCTAATGAGGACACAGACAGCAATAACTATTAGACTCAGGTTACTCTTTTCACACTCTATTCAAAACAAAAACAAAAAAAATGTCTAGAGACGTTCCTTAAATCAGCCACAAATTATTGTTTATTAAAGTTGCACCTTTGCTAAGCTTTTTTAAAATGTGTTCTGTCCCTAAAGTATTGAACCGGTATGGATATATGCCCTGTGGACAATTTTGTGGAAATCTGACCATCAAACCTGTATAGGTTTGTTGGACATCCTATTCCAAAGCCATGTTTCACAAAGGTAGTGGACCTTGATGAATCTAGGCTTTAAAGAAGGTCAAAACACAGGGTTTAATGAATCATCCAGTGTTCACCAGAGCACCCTGCAAGAGATGGTGGGCTTTGCTGCGGATAGCTGCCAGGTTGCAGCCCCCAGTTCCACTCCAAGTGGCAACAGCTAACAGCAGACAGAAATGCATGGTACAAAATCAGCAGGCAAGGTCACGGTCAATCAGGAAAAAAAAATCAGGTTAGGGGAATGACAAGGATAAAGGTGTATGAGATGTTGAACAGAGATAAGTGGTACAGGAGCCTTGGAACAAACATTCAGAAAGGTCTTTGCTCAAGCAAATTTCAATTGCACTGAGCAAGTTTAAAGAGGAACTGCAGTCTGCTCAAATAATTTGTAATAAAAACATCTTTGTCATTCTGAAGCTTTCCTTCAACCACTTTGCATATTATTTTATATATACTCTGTACTTGCCAAATATGCTGCAGAAATCTCCCTCCACTGGCTGCAGCCATTTTAACGGTGGGCAGCTGAAGCGGCTGCCTGTTCACTTCCTGGATTTACACATACACACAGAGGCACACCTCCAGCACTGCAGCCCTGCAGCTTTCATTGGCCCTCTTATGACTCATCCCCCCTCCCTTCTTGGCAAACTCTCACAAGAGTGAGAGAGAGAGGGCTGTGCATGATGTCATGAGCCTAGGCTAATGATCAGACAAGAAATAGGAATTTGGCTGTATAAGGTATTTACTGGCAGAAAAAAAGATGTTTTACTGCCTTGTTAAAACAACAAGTGCAGAAGATTTAATAGACAGAACGTTGAAAAAAATGACTGAAGGTCTGCTTTAAATATCCGTCCCTGACACGACCTCATAAGAAGTCCCGCAGCACTTCTCACAAGGAACCAGCAGGTGGAGTGTGAGAACATCTAAACACACAGACTCAAAAAGACACAGTAGGTGCTTAATAGCAGTAACAAGAAAAAAAGCCCGCAGCAAGAAACATATCGATCCAAGAGGAGGAGATTTAAGGCCTCAAATATGTCCTTTGAAGAGATGGTGGAGATGGTCGACATATTGAAGAGGGCCGACTATGATGGGAAGTATGGACCATACCTAAACCCAAATGTGAGAAAGGCCAAGATCATGACTAAAGTTGTGAAGAGTCTGCGCCGGAATTTTGGGGTATGACGATCCAAGGAGCAATTGAGGAAACGCTGGTTAGACATCAAATTAACCGAGCAGGATCAGTATAGAAGGATCAAGAAAGTACTTCTAAAAAGTAAGTACTTGTCGTATGTTCGTATTCTTATTATTACTTGCATGCTGCTCCATGTGCTTTTCTTTACTGTTGTACAGTTTAAAATGGCTACTTTCATGTTCGTGTGCACAGTAATCGGTCATGGTAAACATCGTTCGTTTGCAAACTAAATACGATGTTTTTGCCAGATACAGGGTTAACTACATTTGGTCATGATAATTTGTATAAAAAGAAGTTTAGGATATTGTTGTCTAGATGTCTATGAAACTAACGGATTATCCAGGAAATCATGTTTTGTATCGTGATTTGGACATTATCAAAGAAAAAGCCAAGGAGATTGAACAAAGACTGAAGAACATGACTAGGGAGAATTTAAATCCTAAAAAGATTGGATTTTTTAAATTATTTATTAAAAAAAAAAATGTTATCCAAAGTTTTAATACAGTTTAAAAGCCAAATTTGGAAGATGCACACAGTGTGTCAACATGTGCTATCTGCCATCAGGGGATTTCAATGTACACGTTTTGTGGGTGCAACCCCTTCCTCCCAACTCTAGTAGGTAAGAGGAAGTGGTTGCTCCCCCAAAACACGTCCATTGATCCCCAATGAAGGGAGATAGCACATGTTGACATTAGGTATGGGATCAGAAAGGAAATCCCCATTTTGACTCACAATTTGTGTGCATCTTCTAAATTTGACCAGGCTGTGTAGATATATGGGCCGCTGATGACTACAAAAAATGAGCGCTCCTGGATGCAGACAAATATAAATTAAGTATATAAATATATGACTCAAATAAGTTGCTTTAGAGGTATATAAGTTGGTATGCACATGGGTCTGGGCCACACACAGCAAGGAAAACTGTCCACAGGGGTGTAGTACCAAAAGGGGCACACTTTTCCCTAATGTATGCAGCAATACCAACTTGAGCCCCAACAAAAGGTCTCCCCCTATGTGATAAGTGACTTTTACACATTCAGTTCTCACTGCTGGAGACCCCATTGATTTGTGATGTCAGCCCATCTAGTGGAGTGCCTGGTACCCCATACATGTAGAACACGGGAACCGAACCTTGCTGTGCAGGACGGAAGGGAATTATATTGATGATGTCCTAGATGACGAAACGCGTCAGGGCGTGGCTATACGACTACTCTTGATACTATTTTGAAGCTGACTCTGAATATCGCGCTGCTTAACTGACGTTCAGCTCCGCGGTTGTCATAAAGATGAGTGACAGTGTATTTTATTCTTCTATTTGCCATTTTAAATGTGAGTGTATTTGCTACAGGGGTGCAAGATTCAATAAACCTTTATCAACGGGATTACACTATGGAGCTCTTTTTTTCTTTTTATATATGAATGAGCTGTCCCGAATAGTGGTTTGATCTGCCTGCCAGCTATTGATCATCAGCTATCAGTGATGCCTCTGGAGGAAAACCGTTGAACACGAGCCCAGTCTTCCTACATGCTGGTTTACCTGCTTTGGTCAGGTAAGGTTTGAGTCTATAGGGGGACTCTACTGTGATCAATATATATGGTGAAAACGGAAGGGGGTCTATGTGTGCTGTTTCAACACTCCATTTGTATCTAATCCACTCACAGAGGTCCCACTCATCACACGTTGAGAAGGATATCGTACAACCCGGTTACCAAGTCTCTCTGTGGCTGATACATGTTTTTTTGAACCTTGTAATCAGTTGAACTGAAGGACTTTTTTTAGTGGACCATTTGTAAACATTATTGGTCTTTGTTAGCGCTGCCTTTTTCAAGATTTATTTTGTGAACGTTCTATATCTTCTAAATTTGGCTTTTACAGAGGTGACTTCCCCCCATCTGATGAAGGCAAGATCAAGACCTTTTTCACACTATAAAATGTCTGCTATTGCCTTCTTTTTTGCAATGTTGAACTTTGTAAGTTCCAGAGTTGTGTATGTTATGTTTATAAACATGCCTGTTTCTGTATTTTTTCATAAATTTCAAGGTAAAACATTAAAAAAAAAGATGGTTTTTTTTTTACCGCCAAATGTTTTATAAAATGCACATGTGAATGTGCACGGAGTAAAAGGTTTTATACTCAACAATGTGTGGCTTCTTCTTTCAATGATCAATACCATTTTTGTGTTAAGTTGGTGTTTACAGTGACAATGGGTGTTATTTAATAATGGAAAATCCACTTGGCAATACAAGTGCACTAGGAGACAGCAAAAAGAAACCCAAGCAGTAAATGAAAATCAAGATTTGATCTGATAAAATAGATTTTTTTTTTCAAAATGTGCTGGCATAGCAATGGCCTCCCTGCCCGCAAAATATTCTACATATTTTTCTCGCACTTCATGGGAGCTTTGGGGGGCAAGCCAGGATGGCCAACTTCCATTGCCATCATTGGAGTTTCTGAAAGTCCGGCCTCAGGCCCAATGGAGACAACATAACTTGCATTATGTCTTTTTTAAAAATTGTGCAAGATGCAGCAACATAAAATGATATGGTTTAGTTTATATTCCGCCATATTTATGGCTGTTTGAAATAGGCGGAACCGGCTGGCCAGGATTCCAAGCGCATTCTCCACGACTCTTCTGGCTCTGGTCAGCCAGTAATTAAAAACCCTCTTCTCCGGGGTGAGGGTCCTCTGGGGAAATGGCCTCATCAAGTGGTCACCCAGACCAAATGCCTCATCTGCAACGAAGACAAATGGCAGTCCTTCAACAATCTCCTCCTGAGGTGGCAATCCCAAGCCACCACTCTTGAGACGTCGATAGAACTCGGTCCGGGCAAATACTCCGCCATCCGACATCCGGCCATTCCTCCCCACGCCCACATATAAAAACTCATATGTCGCCGACACCACCGCCATCAACACAATACTATTAAACCCCTTGTAATTATAATAGTATGACCCTGAATGGGGTGGTGGGACGATGTGGACATGCTTCCCATCGATTGCCCCTCCGCAGTTAGGAAAGTCCCACCACTGGGCAAATTGGGAAGCCACAGTCTGCCATTCCTGTGGCGTTGAAGGAAACTGTGAAGTTAAATAAGAAAAAAAATTGTCATTTTGCACATAAACATTTCAAGCAGATTAGACACAAACATTCTTAGCCAACATCAGTATAACATTTATTTTAAGGAGTATTTAAAGGCAAAAATATAAGGCCCACTTATCAGATTTCTCACCCCCTCTAATGGCCCCTTGGAAATATTTTAGGGGGGGTATGTTATGGACAGGTAACCCTCTCAACTTCATTGAGAGCTGAATGCATAAATAATGTGTGTTACTTTGGCCAGCCCCTCCTTACTTACACTATTGGCAGCCCACTGGACAGGTAAGAAGTGTCGTAATACAAACATTTGAATACACACTGTACAAATGGAAGCACATCTATCATTTCTCATTTATTATCTATTAAGATAATAGGAGAACAAATCTTTAAACAGTACCATTTGAAAGTATTCAGGCAGGCCCTTTCACTACATGCTTTGGGGAATTCATCCATAAATATGAACACAAAAGAGGTAGGTATAGTGTGTATGGGTTTGGCAAAGTCAGCAGATAGAGGATTGGTATCGGTTGACTTAGTGGTTGGGGGGAGGGAGGGTTTCAAATGATTTTGGCCCCCCCCCCCAAAAAAAGCCTCTGGCACTCTGCCTGAATTTGAGGACACAAATAACATTTGGACACATTTTAGGGGGTGTTTAGGGTAAAGCCCTACAATGGAGCTGACAAAATACATTGTTAAGTGACTAGGCTAGGTGGATATGGGCCCAGGATAGCATGCTGGGGAGGTAAGTAAAGGCAAATATGCATGAAGGATAAAAAAACTAACTTTTAAAAATTCCAGCATGCATGAGAACAAAGGGGACATTCACAGCATATTACAATAATGGTAATTAGGGAATGATGAAAGAAATACAATATCTTAGCAAACATTAAATACATATAATGTGATGTTAAAGGAGAAATCTTACCTTATTATAGTCCTTCTGCAGGACCTGAATAATAGCAAAACAGGTCTCTGAAATAATGATCCCCAGAGCCTGGGGGGAGATGCCTGTCGAGAACTTGAGGTCCTGTAGACTTCTCCCAGTCGCCAAGTACCGCAAGGTGGTGACTAGCCTCTACTCGGGAGTGATGGCTTGCCACAAGCAGGTGTCCTGCCTACTGATATAAGGGGACAGCAAAGCCAACAAACGGTGAAAAAATTGGGTCCATCATCCAGAGATAATTCCTGAAATCATCAGGGTTATTCTCCTGGACAAAGGTATATGAGAGAATTGGTCACGCTAGAGAAACCAATTCTTGGTCCATGAACTCCTCCTTGCCCTGTTCATGGACTGGGCTTGAGTCAAAGCTAGAAGCCCAACACCAAGCCCCACACAGCACGAACCCTACGACGAGCACTTACCTGCAACATGGCTTCAAAATGGCCGGCTGGTCAGAACGAACTAAACAGAACGCCCTGAAGAACAGCAAGACCTGTGAAGAGCGAGCTGAAAATCAGTAACGAGCGGACAAGAACGCACTGAAAAACAGATACGAACTGACTTCACGCACTGAAAACCAGATACAAACCCACAAGCACAAACTGAACAGCAGTAAAACGATCTGAAAATGCAGGAGTCTGAAAAGCGTGAATCGTCTCTCACCAAACTTCTACTAACACAAGATAAACACGAGATTAGCAGAAGGAGCCCAAAGTGTGGCGCTGGCTATTGAACTTCCCTTTTCTAGTCCCGTCGTACGTGTTGTACGTCACCGCGTTCTGGACGTTCGGACTTTGGTGTGACCGTATGTATGCAAGACAAGCTTGAGCGGAATTCCGTTGGAAAAATCTATGATGAGAATTCCGATCGTGTGTACGTGGCATAAGCCTGTACTTTTAACATTACTGAGCAAACTGCTTGTGTGTGTGTGTGTGTGCAGGCATGCCATATGAGGCAGTCATCTTTGCCTCTGGCGGCATCCATTCCTGGCATGGCCCTGCATGTCTTTATGGAGCTGGCTTTGTGCACAGGGAGGCAGTCATGCTGGAACAGAAAGAGTCTTTCCCAAACTGTTGCACAATCGTCTAGAATATCAAAGCATGTTGTAGTATTAAGAGTACCTGTTACTGGACACACCTGTAATTTTTTGGAGTCTTCACTTACATTTGGCCATATAGTACATGTGATCACAAAAATGTAAGATGACTTCCAACTAGATTCCATGGATAACTGAACTTTGCACATGATCTTCAAAAAATAAATACAAATGTGTAAAAGAATTTCCCAGTGCAGCTCATATCTATCAAAATGTTCTCAGTCTCCAGTGAGGCATTCAGAGCATTGGTCTTCTTAGTTTGTAAGCCAACAACAATATTGGTCTTCCCTAGTCCTATTATGCTTGTCTCTCTACAAATATAAAACACAGAATTGCCATTAATATGTACAGAGGGAGGCTAATGCAGCCGAGTCAGCTATACTCAGCACCAATCAATTAAAATGATAATCACAGCAATGTTAAGGTTATTACCAGATTATTATCATACGAGGTAGAAATGTAATGTAGCTGCTAGAGGAGCACCATGGGAGAACATGACATAATAATGGAAGAAATTGGGATAAATGAGATGTTTAGTAGCAACCCAATACCATGCTGTGCAATTATTTTTTAAGAACACTTATTAAACCCATTTAACCACTTCTGGACTGTTTCATCCCCTTCCAGTCCAGTTTCACTTTTCAACCCTGTCACACTATGCAACACTGTACCCAAATGAATTTGATATCATTTTTGAAACAGATATAGCCTTCATTTGGTGATATATAATCACCACTGGGTTTTTAATGAAAAAAATATTGAGCATTTTAAAAAAAATGTTTTTCTTAGTTTTCGTTATAAAATGTTGCAATAAATAGTCTTTCATGATAAATTTAAACAAAATGTACTCTGCTACATTTCCTTGGTAAAAATAATCCACATGTATATCAATTAGTCTGTGTGAAAGTTATAAAGTCTATACTGTAGTGTATATATAATTGAAAATTGAACAGTACTGTATGTATTGTATTTAGTAAGAGTCATGGTGAGTTTTTTTTAGTTGTTTTTGTTTGTCACAATTTTTTGGAAAAATTAAGAAATTAACCTCTTGTCACCGAGCGCACACAAATATGCAGTCTCTCGGCAGCCGGACCTTGGTGCAGAGTGGCTGCATATTTGTGTGCATTAGTACTGACAGTGCTGTGCTGAGAGAGCACTCCCGCCACAGTGACCAGTGGCTCACGGAAAGTTCCTGATTGCTGCTTGCGATCGGGACTTTTCCGATCATGTAACCACTGTGACAGCAAATCATGCGATCACGTGGCCATAAGGCCCGCCTCCCAGAATAGAAAACCCCTTAAAGGGCTGGCACCACGTGGTTAAATACATTTTTTCACAAATTTGTCATTATAACAAGTTATTTCTCACAGACAGCATAGGCATTCTTACAATTACACACAAATGGCAACCACCGCAACCTATAACTGGCCTTTGCAGCAAGGAGAAAATGGGCAATGCACATCAAAAACAACCAACGTTTCCCAGCTCACTTACCAGCTAGCCTGCAACAAAACCAAATTGGCCCTGTCCAACAGTTCTGGTTTAAAACAAGGGGTTTAGTCACACACATTTGCAATTATATGTGTAAGCCTCAGTGGCCATGTCAAGGCACCCCATGTTACTGTGGTCCAAACAGAGCTCTCTCTCAGATTCCCTTCTGAGTCTCAGGCCAGAGCTATCCTGTGCTCTCTTCCTGCTCATTTAAAGTCCACCTGAGTATGGACTCAAGTGGACCACAACATCTGGACAGGAACCAAGCCTGCCACAGAGGCTGGAAAAACCCGGGCCGAATTCCATTTCAGTCTCTTACCACAGAACACATGCAAGGTGAAATATACCGATTACCCATTACCTCACCTTGCATACCGTCACATATCCTCCCCCTCTGCTCAAGCTCCTGCGGCTGAGCAATTGACCCAAACATACAGTACATGTGGGAGAGGGCATTCTCATTGTTTTGGAGCTTGCCCAGCTTATGCTCTACTGTAAACTTAAAGGGCTATAAAGCCAGGAACCATCTTGTCACGTGGCCATTTTTCTCCTTGTTGTCACACATCCACTTTAGGGGAGCATGGTCAGTGACCAGCATAAATGACATCCCCAACAAGTAATACTTCAGGTAGTCTAAGGCCCATTTAATAGCGAGACACTCCTTCTCGACAATGGCATAGTTTCTTTCATGCCTGTTCAAGTTTCGGCTCAGGTATACAACCGGGTGCTCCTCACTATCTCTGTTTTGGGATAGTACAGCCCTAGGTCCACCTCAGAGGCGTCTGTATGTACCACAAACCCCTTTGTGAAGTCCGGGTTACCAGCACTGGTAGTGCACAAAGGGCCTGCTTTAACTTCTGAAACGCCTCCTCGGCTTCAGGATTCCATTTGACCATGACCGACCCTCTACCCCAGTGTTTCTCAACTCCAGTCCTCAAGGCGCACCAACAGGTCATGCTTTCAGGATCTCCACTATTTTGCACAGGTGATTTGATCAGTTTTCACTGCCTTAGTAATTACCACAGCCGTTTCATCTGAGGGAAATCCTGAAAACATGACCTGTTGGTGTGCCTTGAGGACTGGAGTTGAGGAACACTGCTCTACCCTTCGTCAGGTTGGTTTGAGGGGTGGCAAAGTTGGGTATAATACCCTGTAATGCCCAGGAAGGCCCAATCTTGTTTCTTGTTTACTAGTTGGGGCCACTTTTAAATTGCCTCAATCTTTTTGGTCTGAGGCTTGACCAGTCCCCGGCCAATAAATGTACCCAAGGTATTTGGCCTCCTCCAGGCCTATGGCGCACTTTTTTGGGTTGGCCGTGAGACCTGCTTCCCTAAGGGAATCTACCATTGCTTGTACTCAGGGCAGGTGCAATTCCCAATCTGGGCTGTGGATGACCACATCGTCCAACTAATCGACTGCATACAGGCGATGTGGTCTCAGTTTTGTCCATCATTCGCTGGAACGATGCAGGGGCCCCATGCAGACCAAAAGGCATCCGCTTGTACTGGAACGAGCCCTCAGGAGTGGAAAAGCAGTCTTCTCCTTGGCTGATTCAGTTAGGGGTATTTGCCAATAGCCTTTCATTCTAGGTCTAGGCTTGTTATGTAGCGAGCCTGTCCCAACCTGTCCATGAGTTCGTCGACCCGAGGCATCAGGTATGCATCGAACTTGGACACACTGTTGAGTTTCCTAAAGTCGTTACAAAACCTGATGCCATGGGGTTTTGGGACCAGCACTATGGGGCTCAACCAATCAGTGTGGGACTCTTCTATCACGTCCAACTCTATGATGCTTCTATATGGGGTGGCCTCTCCTTCCCATGTTTCTTTAGCGACATTTAGCAGCCCCCTGGGGTGTCTACCATACAACAGCTCAAAGGGGAAATAGCCTGTGGATGCCTGCGGAACCTCTTGTATGGCAGACATGAGATATGGTTATATGCTTTCGACAAGACCATCCGTTGGTAGACAGAGGTACATGGATGGGAGATTTTGTATAACTTACACAGTTCCTTGGTAACCCTGGACATAAATGGGGTTCCCTGATTGATTAAGACCTCTTTTGGGATCCCCACTCGATAAAACACCTGGACTAACTCCCTGGCGATAGCCTTAGCCGAGGTGTTACGCAAGGGTATGGCCTCAGGATAGCGTGTCGCATAGTCCAGGATTACCAGAATATGCTGGTGACCCCAGGCAGACTTCACTACCGGCCCCACCAGGTCCATGCCAATCCTCTCAAAATGGACCACGATTATTGGTAGAGGGACAAGGGGACTGCGAAAATGGGGTGACGGTGCCGACATTTGGCACTTGGGGCACGATTCACAGTACTCCCTGACATCTGCATACAACCCAGGCCAGAAAAATCTCTGGGTGATTCTCTCCCTGGTCTTTTCGATACCGAGATGTCCCCCCATTAGTTGACCATGGGCCAGGTCTAGCACCACCCTACGGAAGGGTTTGGGTACCAGTAGCTGTTCTACCTCTTCCTCTCCACGTTTTACCACCTGATACAGTACACCCCCCAGTTAAGTTTCACTGGTTCCCCATCCACCATCTTAACGTTTTCTCTGGCTCTAATCAGGATGACATCTCGCAGTTGCTCGGTACAGAAACTCTCTCTCCTGACCTCTAAGTCGGGTACCACATTCTGGCTACTCTCATTGTCAGGGTCAGAGATGTTCTCCTTTTCGTTACCCTCAGGCTGGGAGCTAGCTTCCAGGTCCTCCGGCTCCCCAGCCATGTCAGGGAAAGGAAGAGGATCTCCGGCTTCCTCGATCCCCCCAAACAGCGTCCCCTTCCCTTTGGGAAAAAGGGTCTGGTGAGAGTTCCCGTGCTTCCCCAGCAGGGGGAGCCCTATCTACCAGCCTCCCTTTGCTCTCCCATAAACTCCAAAAATGGGGAAAATCTCTCCCCACTAAAGCTTCATGAAGCAGTGAAGGCACCACCCCCACTGAATGTGTCACACTGCCCCAAGGTGTATCAACCTCAACCACCACTGTCTGGTAGTCCCGAGTGTCCCCATGGATGCAAATGACCCCGATAGTACAGCAGGGGAAATCTGCGCTGTACAGCGTGATAAGGGTGTGCCCAGGCACATCTGGCACACCCTGTGCACACGCCTATGCATACTGCTCACTGACTGACACTACCATATCACTCACCACTACCATACTGCTCACTGACTAACAGTACAATACTGCTCACCACTACTGACTGACACAACCATACCGCTCACTGACTAACACTACCATACCGCTCACTGACTGACACTACCATACTGCTCACTACTACCATACAGCTCACTGACTAACACTACCATAGTGCTCACTACTACCATACCGCTCACTGAATGACACTACATATTGCTCACTAATTGACACTACCAAACCGCTCACCGCTACCATACCACTCACTGACTGACACTAGCATACCGCTCACTGACTGACACTAGCATAAATCTCACTGACTTGACACTACCATACCTGTCACTAACTTGACACTACCATACCTCTCACTGACTTGACACTACCATACATCTCACTGACTTGACACTACCATACCGCTCACTAACTGTCACTACATATTGGTCACTGACTGACACTACCATACTGCTCACCACTACCATACTGCTCACTAACTGACGCTAGCATACTGCTCACTGACTGCAACTACCATATCGCTCACTGACTGACACTACCATACCACTCACTGACTGACACTACGTACTGCTCACAAGCTGCCACTACCATACTGCTCATTGACTGCCCTACCACTGCATTCTACCCTATCCTGCCAGTGCATGCTGCTCACTGATTTCTACAGGTACAAGGCAACTCTGTGTCACAGCGAACTCTGCCTTCCAAACTACATTTAGGGTTTGTTCACACCAGGTGCCTTTTGCAGACGTGCGGGGCGCCATTATTTTTATTGGCACCACGCGCATCTAGCAGATGCGCATGTGTTTGGGCCTGCTGAAATGCATGTTACCGCAATACCATGCCTTTTGGTGCGGTGTGATTTAAAAAATGCAAAGTGCGGGAACCTTTTTAGCTTGTTTTATGCACATAGGGAGCTCATTGTAAAACACTGGACCTCGTAAAATAAGTGCGCATGCTCAGATGCTCCTCCTGGTGTGCCCCAGGACTCTGCAGAATTCCAAAGGGTGCCTTGACCAGAAAAAGGTTGAGAAGCACCGGTTTAGACAACTGTAGTCTTCCAACCTTGTAGTAACAGTTTGGGTAAGGCTTTTTTCTGTTTAAGCATGACTGTTCCCCTCTTCACAAAGCCAGGTCTATAAAGACATGGTTTGACCAGTTCGGTGTAAAGGAACTAAAGTGGCCAACACAGATCCTTGACCTCAGCCATTGTAACAACTTTAGGATGAATTGGAGCCCCAATTATGAACTAGGTCTTCTAGTCTAACATCAGTACTTGACCTCACAAATGTTCTTTTGGCTGAAATGGTCAAATGGTTTCCACAGAGACACTGTTACAACCACAAAGGGGGTGAGGGTAACTCCATATTAATGCTCGTGGTTTTGGAATAGGATGTCCAACAAGCTGAGGTGCTGAAGGTCAGGTGCCCACAATTTCCTGGCCATATAGTATGTGTGAGCAGTATCTTTCTAGGTGTGTAGCAGATGAGATGACAGATATGATCACCAATGATTGCTTAGGCATGCACATTCATACAATCACTGGTGTGTTGTCTCTCAAACCACATGGATGATAAGCATTTGCCCACACAATAGGTCAGTTCTTGCCATCAATACAGATGGCCAGATCTGTTCAGATAGCACTGCCCACAACCCAGAAGTCTCAGGTGACCAATGTTTTAACTGTCCCATTAATATTAAATTATGCAATTTTAGGCAGGGGAGGATTGAATGAGGTGACTTTGCTAGAATGGATGAAGTGGGTTAGATAAATGTAGAAAGGATGTCCTAAATTGAACATAAAAAGCCAAACTTTTAGCATAGGGTCCAACTTTTTCTGGGCCCTCTGATTTCTTCTCACTGTCATGTAACAATAATACATTCTCAAATTTAAGAAGTGATTTAGAATGATATCTGATGAAAAAGAAGGCAAACTAAAGAAATCATTTATTAAAAGACGATGACAAACAATGTTATGATTCTGAATTCCGCTATTATAGGAAATGAAACTCATTCCAAAGACAAGATCTGTTTTCACAGGAATGTAAAAGATGAAACAAAATTACTGGGTATAAAATGTCATATCAGGTCATGATCTGTTTTCTGGTCAAAGTACAGAAAATGCTCAGGATAGCTATTTCACTGAATATAATGTATTTCTAATAAGAAATGGTCAATAATCGAAATATAAACAGTACATTCTATGTAAACATGTTCTATTGCCTGACAGTCAGGATTGACAGCTATATAAAAAATGTACAATTTCTAAAATCTGTAGGCTTTCTTTTTTTTTCAACTTTTTTTTTTTTTTTTTAGAATATCAAGGATAAGCCTCTGCCATTTTTATTTAATATTGCCTGCAACTTCATTTAGGAAACACAACAGGAATGAGTTGAAAGGGAAGGTAAACCCGTCTTTGATTGTGGTCTCCAGCACAGATGTCCTCGTTGGAAGATATCTCCTCTACCCTTACTTGTGGCAACCCTAAAATGTTGGATTTCAATTTGATTACAATTGCTAGGACTTGTACTGTGACCATCAAGCTGAGCACCACACACTCCTTTACCAATATCCCATGTGGTTCCTAAATGCGACCTGGAACTCCCACATGAACGAATCATGTAATGTCATGGTACAAAAGTCCAAGATGTCCCATTGTGAAGAATAAGCCCAACATAGGCAAGGGGGAATCACGCAGCCCACAGTGAGTAGGTCTAGATTAGTTGTAGTATCACACAGTGGAGGGCAAGCTGACCAAATGGATTGCTCACCATATAATTCCCTGCTTCCTGGGCATTCCAGGGATGACATGGACAAAACACCAGACTGCTGACCTGTGTAAAGCAACACCTGTAATACAAATACAAGTGTAGCACTTACCCCCGAAGGAGCTGCTGATAATTAATTGGGCCTGTACTCTGCTGTTCCACCCCTATTGAATTGGCTCAACCCGCTTGACACAGCTGTGTAACAGTGTTGGTGTGAGTTTTTTTTTTTTTTTTAAATCAAAAAGGTGTTTATTGAACAAATTTCCATACATAGCTTCCATTGTACATACATCATGCAACAACATACCATTATTTACTATTACATTCCAATCATCATTTATCACCAAAAATCCTGAAATATTTCAATGCTCTATTACTTTATGGTCACTAACCATCAATAAAACCTCATGGGCCCCCCCCGAGACATTGCAATAGTCTGGACATTACCAGCTCCCTAGGACTCAATCCAGGGGTGTCTAACCATGGTGCCCAGATCCTCTCGAATCTATTGGGGCTGCCTCTGTGTTGGTAAATGTGTTTTTCCATAATCAAGGTGTTGCCCATATGAGTAATCCATGATTTCACTGATGGTGGCGAGGTCGATTTCCAGCCAAGCAGTATAAGTTTGCGTGCCTGGAACAGTGCCCTAGTGAGTGCTATTCTAGTCATCTCTTCCGGGACCGTATCCTCTAGGACTCCTAGGATGCAGTGAATTGGGTCAAGGGGAATGGTGGTCTGGAACACTCGGTTGAGTGTTTCCATAACCTCACTCCAATACCTATGGAGTTTTGGACATCTCCACAGTAGGTGAATGAGGTCCCCCTGATGCCGCTCACATCTGCTACATAAAGGATCAGTCCTCCTACCCATATTGTATAGTTTAAGTGGGGTGTAATGCACTCTAAGTATTATATATAGTTGGGATACCTTCTGGGCCACGTTGAGAGAGCATATATTAACAGATTGTAAAATTTCTTCCCATTGCTCTCCCGTAATTGGGCCTACGTCTTGCTCCCATAGGGACGGTGCCCTGGTCAGGTGTGTTTTCAAAAGTTGCATCAGTAGCATTTGATAGCAATATGAAATAAAACCTTTAGTTTCTGTGCTGGACTGTATCAGATGAAAGATAGGGGTGGTGGACAATGTCCAGGGAGTAGCACTACCTTGTGTGTCCACCGCGTGTTTGAGTTGGATATATGAATAATACATGGTATTTGGGAGGTTGTATTTATTTTGTAGCTCTGAGAACGTCAGCAGCTTGCCATTGCTAAATATGTGGGATAAAAGGATAACACCAAATGAGCGCCATCTGGGACCCTGTTGCAGCTTTGCTAGCTCTACGTATGAAAGATTCCCCCATATTGGGCTGTATTCTGTGAAGCCTGTTACCTCCTGCAGCTGCCTTCCCTTGTTCCAGACTTTCTGTATTAAAGTAAGAGTGGGCGTTAGTTTATTGGATTTGTGAAACAATTGGGCCTCAAGGCCTAGCGGGATTGTTTCCACTCCTGTCCCAATCAGCATTAACTGCGCCGATGAGCCAGGAGGGTCCCGGTTCATGGAGCCCACCAACTGCTGCAACTGAGCTGCTATGTAGTACAGCCAAGGGTTGGGTACTGCCAGCCCTCCGCTGTCCTTAGGGTTTTGTAGCTGTTCCAGCTTAATTCTTGGTGTGCCTGAATTCCACAGCAATTTGCGGAAGAGAGTGTTAACCACCCTAAAAATCTTTAAGTGTATTACTATTGGGGAGTTGTGTAAAAAGTAAAGTAATTGCGGCATTAAAATCATTTTTATTAAGTTTGCTTTGCCCGCTAGTGACATTTTGAGCCTGTTCCATGTGTTGATTTTGTCTCTAAATCTGGATAGCAAGGGGTGTATGTTTAGGGGGCAGTATTCCGCTATTTTAGGTGAAATTTGTATGCCTAGGTATTTAAATGATGACGTTACCGGAACCGAGCAGGAGTCCGGTAGATTCACCTCACCCCCCTCGTCCAGCAACATCAAAGCCGACTTAGACCAATTAATTGTCAGGCCAGAAAAATAACCGAACCCAGTGATGATTCTTGTCACCTCCGCTAAGGACGTTGTGGTATCCCCCAGGAAAAGCATCATGTCGTCAGCATACAGCATAATCTTTTCGTGGAGGTTCCCATATTTAAAGCCCGTAATCTGCTGACTTGCTCTTACCACAGCCGCCAACGGCTCGATGGCGATGGCAAAGAGCAGGGGGGACAGGGGGCATCCCTGCCTTGTGCCCCTGCCCAGAGCAAACGCATGTGACATCCTACCTGACATCCTGATAGTCGCCTTTGGGGAAGCATATAACAGTTTGACCCATGCTATAAAGCGACTTCCAAACCCTAGCTTTGATAGTACCGCCCATAGGTATCTCCAACCTACACTGTCAAACGCCTTATTGGCGTCCAGGGAGAGCAGAGCCCTGCTTCCTTCATTATCTGGCTGCAGCTGCATATTTAAAAATAGGCGTCTGAGGTTGGTGGCAGTGGACTGGTGCGGCATAAATCCAGCCTGGTCGGGATGTATTATGGATTCAATGATCCGGTTGACCCGAAGCGCCAGGGCCTTAGCCAGGATTTTAACATCACTTTGCAGTAGTGAAATAGGCCTATATGAGCCCGGGTCAACCGGATCCTTACCAGGTTTCAACAATAAAATTATATTGGCTCTAGTCATGGAGGTCGGCAAGTTGCCTTTTTTAAGCGAGTCATTAAACACTTCTAGTAGCTGCGGCATTATCCACTCACCATACTGGGTGAAAACCTCCATGGGGATACCGTCCTCCCCAGGAGCCTTGCACGTAGGGAAGGAACATGCCGCATGTTGTAGCTCTTCCAATGTCAGGGGTGCTTCCAGTGATTGCCTAGCCTCTTCAGATAGAGAGGGCAGATCAATCCCTGCAAGGTATGCCTCTAGCTCACTATCTGTGTAGTCATCCCTCGCTACATAGAGATCCTTGTAGAAGGATGCTAGCTCTGATAGAACCTGATCCAGGCCATTAACCACCTTTCCACCGGCCGTGCGAATTGCCCCAACCGCTGGAGACAGCTGCTGGGACCTGGCTATTTTTGCCAATAGGCGTCCCGTTTTTTCCCCTTCTTCATAAAATGCCTGTTTGCTAAAGAACCTTTTGCGTTCTGCGGCGGAGGATCTCAAGCGGTCCAGTGAATCCTGGGCCGAAATCCACGCCTCCCTCGCAGACTCTGTAGGGTCAGTAACATAGGCAAGCTCCAACTGGCGCACCTGGTCTCCAACCTGTTCCAGTAGTGACGAGGAATTTCTCTTGACCATGGCTATTTCAGCAATAAATATTCCCCTGAGGTAGGCCTTAAAGGCTTCCCAGGTTTGAATTGTATCTGTTAAGTGTTTATGGGAGTTGAAAAATAATTCTATTTGATTAGAAATTCGTTCTGGGGAGTTAAATAGTTTCAGCCAAAAGGCATTGAGTTTCCATGGCGCCTTAGGTAGTGAGGTAGGGGGTTGGGCACTCAGCCATACAGCTACAGGTGAATGGTCAGATACTCCCCGAGGGAAGTATTCTATCTTAGAGATATATTCTAGCAAATTAGGAGTGCCTATACTAAGGTCTATACGGGACAGGGATCCGTGAGTTTTGGAGAAGCATGAAAACTGCTTTATATTAGGGTTACGAATGCGCCAAAAATCTGTCCAGCCCAGTTCCATAACTAGGCGGCTGAGTGCCGTGCCCCTCCCACCCCCAGGAGAATGGACTGGGGGGTGCCTATCCAATTTTGGGTCAAGGTAGCAGTTAAGGTCTCCCATGATTAACAGTGGGACATCAGGTTTGCCCGCCAGGTACATCAGCAAAAGCTGTAGCACCTCCCGTGAAAACGGGGGTGGGATATATATAAAGGCTATAATCAGTGTTAAGGTGTACACTTTACAGTAAATGAAAACATATCTGCCAGCACTATCCACTAGCGAGTCCAGTTCCTGGTATGCCAGAGCTTTGTGTATCAATACACTCACCCCACGAGAATAGGCGGTGTGAGTGGAGTGATAGGATTTGCCCACCCAGGCATACTGCAGGCAGCCCACATTATCCCCCAGGAGATGTGTCTCCTGAAGGGCAATAATAGCCGGATGGAATTTGCGCAAACCAGAGGAGATCATGACCCTTTTTAAGGGGTCATTCACTCCGCGCACATTCCATGATACTATGGGCGTGGATACCATTGCAAATATTCAAAAATACATTTAAAGGAGATTCTTCTGGAAGTCAGAGCTGATCTGGTTATATGGTTACCCATGAGCATTAGAATGTGTTGCATCAAAAAACATTTTTTCATTAAAAGGTTGTCCCAATGGAAGCTAGGTGTTCTTGAAGGGTGGATAATCTCGCGCAACTGCGCGGCAAAACTGTGAAAAAAAACAAAACAAAAGTAGGAACAGACTGTGTTGAGGGCCCTGGGTCCCGCCACGCTGTGGCGCATACCTCCAGAACCGTCCCGAAACTGCGGGCTACGTGGTCTGTCCTGATTGTGAATGCCAACAGGGCAATGAAGCATTAGCCATGTATCCCATGACTTCAAACATCTTCTACTTTTTCTGCACGGTGACGTCCCCTGTGAGGGTCTGTGCTTCAAGTGGAAATAACTGGTTGAAAAAAATATACCAATATTTCCAGTGGTAGTCACTCGCTGCGTAAGCAATTGGTAAAGTTCCTCTTCTGAATCAAAAACATAAACAGGAAAATGGACGCCCTGCTTTCTCTCGCATTTCTTCTGTCCTCTCTGGTTTATCCGGCTCCTTCTTCTCGACCCTGGTGGCGTATAGCTTGCTCATTCTGGTCTAACCAGGATGTTGCATCTTGCGCAGTTTCAAAAAAGTGGTTCTGTCCGTTTGCCGTTACTCTCAACTTAGCCGGGAACATCATTGCGTAGGATAGCTGCAGCCTTTGTAGCCTCTTTTTCACTTCCATAAATTTTGACCTCCTGCGTTGTACCTCGGCGGAGAAGTCCGGGTAAAAGGAGACTTTAGTGCCATTGTGTTTAATGCTGCCTTTTTCCCTGGCCAGTCTCAGTATCACCTCACGGTCCTTGTAATTCAGGAGCCTGGCCAGCATTGATCTTGGGGGGTTCCCAGGGGGGAGAGGGCGTGGGGGTACTCTATGGGCCCTTTCCACTGTGTAGATGGGAGAGAAAGCTTCTTTGCCAAAGACTTCCTGCAGCCATTCCTCAATGAAAGTAGTGGGGTCACGTCCTTCCACTTTTTCAGGGAGTCCCACTATGCGCACATTATTGCGTCGCAGACGGTTCTCGATTTCGTCAGTTTTATTAAGGGCTTGAAAGGCGTTTTGTGTGGCCATCCTGACATCTCTGTGAAGGGGGGGCAACTGGTCCTCCACGTCGCTCACCCGGCCCTCCACTGCTGTGGTTCTTTCCCTGATTTTTTGCAGATCTTGGCGCATAAGGGATACTGTTTCTTTCAGGCCCCCAAATTTCTCCTTCAAATCATCAACTGAGGCAGTACATTTATGCACAGCATGCAGGATTTCACTCAAAGAAGGCTGTACACTGTCTTCTGAGGGGGAGTCAGATGGATCAGACATGAGATCCTGCTGCAGATCTAATGGCACTGTGTCATCTAGCATGCTTGTATCTTCCCTGTTAGGCTGGGGGGAGTCAGGCAGAGGAGAATTAGAATGTCCGGCCAGCTTTTGAGTATAATAAAGCATGTCCCTGGGTTGTTCCTTGCCTTTAGGGAGTTTGCTGGACTTACCCCCCTGTTCGGATTTCTTTTCCAGGCCGCGCTGTGCTTTAGGAGGCTGAGACCGGCCGGCGCCATCTTGGTCAGCTTGGGACTCCCAGGCCTCGGTCTCCATTCGGTTCCCCCGGGTCATCATCAGCACTAAACGATCACCTGTCAGCACCGGGTGTCTCCAGGAGGTATCAGGTAGCTCTTTGGGACAAAAACGGGCGATTTCGGTGGTGAGGAAAGGATATTAGGCAGGATTCTCAGCGGGAGCTCCGTGCAGCAGGTCTGCTCACATGCCTCGTCAGGCCACGCCCCCCGGTGTGAGGTTTAATAACAAGGAACAATCCCACAATAACAATATGCATATAATGTACCTTTGTCGTTACCTGGGCATCCGTTACTTCACCTGCTAGGAGAATGGACAGGCCTCACACCAATTATAATTTAACCAGACTGTAGTTTACTGAAGCTGATCTAAAATAGTTATTACAATAACTGTAATGGCACACAAACTTAACACAATATTTAAGTGAGTATAGGTAAATAGTTAACGCTCAAAGATTCTTCAAATGACCCCTGCAGGCGTGTCTCCAAGTGGGACTAGTGCTCAGGGTGATAAGACCTTGACACTGGGCACCTTCCCACTTCCAGTACGGCCATATATATACACTATGCAAAGTTATTAAACAACATAACACAGTATAATGGTTCAATAGTTCCCCCTGAGATATGATGCAGTCCTTTGCTTATGACTGTAACACAAAGTCTCCCAACGAGTGGTATAGTCTCCGGTCTTCCTTCTTCAGCTAGCTATTATACTGCAGTGTTTGTAATCCAAGGGTTTAGCAGATAATAAAGTAACATAGGGTGATGGATGACAGCAATTCCGTTTATGAAACGCACTTATAACTGCCTCCGGTGAAATTACACTCAAGCCGTCAATCAGTACCTAGTGTAATATAGGCTTTGAGGCCAGGTTGGACTCAGTCCACTTAAATGAGACCTCTCTGTGGAACTGCAGGTCTCAGCAACACTGTGGGATTAGTCTAAGTGTGTGAAGTGCTGTATATAACTTCTGGGCAACAGCCCTCTCACCACACCAGGCCTGGAAAGCTGGATGACTCTGCTCCAGTGGTCTCAGTCCCGCTGCCAGCCAGCACCGTCACGCTGCTTTGCTCCGCAAGATGACCGAGACCCTCACTTGGCTCCGTCAGGTGTTCTGGATCCTCAGACCCGATCACACAGCTTCTCCAGCACACTGTAGTAAGTCACTATCAGTGGTTGCTGTTCTGCTCCGCACAATGCAGGCTGCGCTCTTCGGAACACTCCCTCACAGATCCCTGCAGGCAGGCCACACTTCTCTGAGGTCCACGCCAGTCTTCTGTCTCCCTTGGTGGGCTAGGACATACTCGCTGGTAGTGACCTACACCTCCACAGTTTAGACAGACATCTTGATTCGTAGGCCTCTGGCCGGACAACCCAGTACATTTTTCTGTCGACTTGTTCATCATCTCCGTCATCTGGGATACCTGCATCTTCAGTGCGGTTATCTCAGACATGAGATCCAATGAACCAGTCATCTCCATCATCTTGGTCTTTAGAACCTCGACCTCTGGATCCCTATCAGCTGTGCTGGCCATTCTGACTCCGATCACAGATTCTGACTTCTGGCTCTTTTCTTTGCTGTCCAGCATGGCTTCCTCTTCTCTCACCAATTTAATGAGCTTAGCATACCTCATGAACATGGTATCAGCTGAAGTCTGTAGCCAAATCCAAACTGGATCAGAGCGTGCAGCACCTCTCAGGATCTGCTGCATTCTAGCTTGATCTACGGCAGAAGGTAGCATCCCCTTCTTTAACACGATCTGGTGCAACATCTTATTCAAGCGTCCGAGGTATTCAGACAAGCAGTCACCTTGACGTTGGAGAGTATGTTCAAATTGGTAAACTAAGTCTGCTGCTGTCTCCATGGTCCCAAACTCCTCCTGCAGGATATTCAGGTACGCAGGGACGCAGTCCTTCTTGCTGAATTTCAGATTGCGAATGGCTTCTGAGGCGGGGCCCCTTAGACTCTCAGTAATCCTCTGTTTCTTGAGAGTCTCAGGGATATCCCACTCATCTAAGGCTTGTGTGGCCTGGTCCAGCCACTCTTCAAAGTTGTCCTCCCCTGTAGGCACTGGATGTCTTCCAGAAAAGGCCCAGAGTTTCTGGTATCCACCTCCAGAACACGGTGGAGTGTCCCTCTGACACTTCGGCACGAAATCCCCCATAGCAGCGAAAAATTATGGCCCAATCATGGCTGAGGGTGTCGTGGATGGGATTTCTTCCTTTATGGCCTTAACCCGACTAGTACTTGGCTGACACACTGGTACGTGTGCGACTGGATCAAACGAAACTCAGTCTGGTCACACAACTGCACACTGGATCCAGTCCACCATGGGTTGGATGTGGTTATATTTCATTATTTATTTATATATTTTTTCTCTCCTGCACAGACTCCCGTTTTTTACCATTTTTATTAGATAGACATTATTTGTCTAGCATAATTTTGACACACTGCTTTATATATTTTTTCTCCCAGGCAGTTCACACTGGCGCTCTCTTTTTTTTGTTGGTACCTCCTTCATTCATACCAGCCCTGCGGGTTCCCACGTTTCAGGGGGGGACTCGGTGTACCCGACCAGCCAGCATGCATTCTGCGACACCTCAGCTCCCGGGACAGATACTTGTTGGTCTTGGCTCTGTACCTGCCACGTCTCATTGCACTGACTGTATGTAAGTACTTTAGGGTGGCCCACCCGTCTCTCTCTGTTAGTATCAGCTATCAGTTAGATTCACTATATGTTTTATTATATTTTCTAGAAATCCCCGATCATCTGGCCCCTGATGAGTGTGTTTTACACGAAACGCATCGGGCATTTGCGATATAGACATATGTTCACAGTACAACATCTCTAGAACTATCTTCATCTTTCCATATGGTTTTTATACAACATAATTGATTTCCTCCGCTGTGCTGTGGTATTGTTATTTGTACATATATGTAATCTTTGTAGATGCACTAATTTTTCAATGAGACCACTATGTGGCACCAAGTTTTATGTATCCTTGATGCCAATCGCATATGCACATACACATGTGTTTGTGATTTTTGAATTGATATTTATTACAATGTCTTTCTCTATGTGGTTCTGTTTTGAATTGTTTTTATGCATTTTACTTAATTAATAAACTTGTACTCCTACTTCAGTCACCTTTACGTTGTCCATGACCTCACTCAAAGTCCCAAACTCTCTATTACTTTTCGCATTTAGGGATGGAGGCACTTTAATGTGCCTCATTTAAAGTCCCAATTCCCCCCTCTCTTTCCTTTACATAGGGATGGAGGTCCTTGGATTGGTTCTGGCAGTGTTCCCCTGCCGCCCATGTGTTAGGTCTCTATGACCTGGATGGTTATATATCATGTCCAGGTCCCGCTGACTCTGGACACAATTTAGTTGCCCATGAGATCAGGCAGCCCAGCCGTTTGGTATGTCACCCCTTTCAGGGATGAGACGTGGTTGGATCACATTCAGGACTGTCTCTGTACCTGACACTCGGGAGCTTCAATGCGCCCTGTCCCCCCCCACCTCCACCTCCCCTCCGCCCCGTTTGGTGTGCGGGGGGGAGTGCACTTTGTTGCTCTAGGGGGGTTGTGCGGGCGCCCACAGCGCATCGGCATCACCCCTTCCTGCCCCACGTGGGACGCCAAGATTGTCGTCACGGCGCGGTGCACGAGTTCCTCCATCTAGCCAGTCAGATGGGGAATATGGGCGTTTCTGACTGACGGAGCTCACCATCAGTGTCGGAGCCCCTCCCCCTTTTCCTGCTGTGCTCGGGTGACGCTGGTGTGCGCGGCCAGCGTGCACGTGTATGTGTCGGGTATATCTTGCCTCCCCTGACACAGCGTAGGTGCCTCTGCTTAGAGATGTTTTATCATTACACCCTATCACAGCGCCTTTTTTCCTGCCTGGGATGCATGTAAGCCATCATGTGGTCACTTTATCCATCTTTTTGCCAGCTAGCTCTTTCCAATTTTGGTGAAATCGGGTATGTCTCTGCTGTTTGCTTTATTTTTTGTTTTTTACTTGTTCATATACCACAGTCCACCATGGGTTGGATGTAGTTATATTTCATTATTTATTTACATATTTTTTCTCTCCTGCACAGACTCCCGTTTTTCACCATTTTTATCAGATAGACATTATTTGTCTATTTTACTAGCATCATTTTGACACACTGCTTCATATATTTTTCCCCCAGGCAGTTCACACTGGCGCTCTCTTTTTTGTTGGTACCTCCTTCATTCATACCAGCCCTGTGGGTTCCCACGTTTCAGGGGGGGACTCGGTGTATCTGACCAGCCAGCACGCATTCCGCGACACCTCAGCTCCCGGGACAGATACTTGTTGGTCTTGGCTCTGTACCTGCCACGTTTCATTGCACTGACCGTATGTAAGTGCTTTAGGGTGGCCCACCTGTCTCTCTCTGTTAGTATCAGCTATCAGTTAGATTCACTATATGTTTTATTATATTTTCTAGAAATCCCCGATCATCTGGCCCCTGATGAGTGTGTTTTACATGAAACACGTCGGGAATTTGGGATATAGACATATGTTCACAGTACAACATCTCTAGAACTATCTTCATCTTTTCATATGGTTTTTATACAACATAATTGATTTCCTTCGCTGTGCTGTGGTATTGTTATTTGTACATATATGTATTCTTTGTAGATGCACTAATTTTTCAATGAGACCACTATGTGGCACCAAGTTTTATGTATCCTTGATGCCGATCGCACATGCACATACACATGTGTTTGTGATTTTTGAATTGATATTTATTACAATGTCTTTCTCTATGTGGTTTTGTTTTGAATTGTTTTTATGCATTTTACTTGATTAATAAACTTGTACTCCTACTTCAGTCACCTTCACGTTGTCCATGACCTCACTCAAAGTCCCAAACTCTCCATTAATTTTCGCATTTAGGGATTGAGGTACTTTATTGTGCCTCATTTAAAGTCCCAATTCCCCCCTCTCTTTTCTTTGTCGTTACCTGGGCATCCATTACTCCACCTGCTAGGAGAATGAACAGGCCTCACACCAATTATAATTTAACGAGACTGTAGTTTACTGAAGCTGGTCTAAAATAGTAATTACAATAACTGTATTGGCACACAAACTTAACACAATATTTAAGTGAGTATAGGTAAATAGTTAACGCTCAAAGATTCTTCAAAGGTTCTTCAAATGACCCCTGCAGGCGCGTCTCCAAGTAGGACTAGTGCTCAGGGTGATAAAACCTTGACACGGGCACCTTCCCACTTCCAGTACGGCCGTATAGATACACTATGCAAAGTTATTAAACAACATAACACAGTATAATGATTCAATAGTTCCCCCTGAGATATGATGCAGTCCTTTGATTGTGACTGTAATGTGCCGTACACACGGTCGGATTTTCTGACAGAAAATGTGTGATAGGACCTTGTTGTCGGAAATTCCGACCGTGTGTAGGCTCCAGCACACATTTTCCATCGGATTTTCCGACACACAATGTTTGAGAGCAGGCTATAAAATTTTCCGACAACAAAATCCGTTGTTGGAATTTCCGATCGTGTGTACACAAATCTGACGCACAAAGTGCCACGCATGCTCAGAATAAATAAAGAGATGAAAGCTATTGGCTACTGCCCCATTTATAGTCTTGACGTACGTGTTTTACGTCACTGCGTTCAGAATGATCAGATTTTCCGACAACTTTGTGTGACCGTGTGTATGCAAAACAAGTTTGAGTCAACATCCGTCGGAAAAAATCCTAGGATTTTGTTGTCGGAATGTCCGATCAATGTCCGACCATGTGTACAGGGCATAACACAAAGTCTCCCAACGAGTGGTATAATCTCTGGTCTTCCTTCTTCAGCTAGCTATTATACTGCAGTGTTTGTAATCCAAGGGTTTAGCAGATAAAAATGTAACATAGGGTGATGGATGACAGCAATTCCGTTTATGAAACGCACTTAGAACTGCCTCCGGTGAAATTACACTCAAGCCGTCAATCAGTACCTAGTGTAATATAGGCTTTGAGGCCTGGTTGGACTCAGTCCACATAAATGAGACCTCTCTGTGGAACTGCAGGTCTCAGCAACACTGTGGTATTAGTCTAAGTGTGTGAAGTTCTGTATATAACTTTTGGGCAATAGCCCTCTCACCACACCAAGCCTGGAAAGCTGGATGACTCCGCTCCAGTGGTCTCAGTCCCGCTGCCAGCCAGCACCGTTACGCTGCTCTGCTCCGCAAGATGACCAGGACCCTCACTTGGCTCCGTCAGGTGTTCTGGATCCTCAGACCCGATCACACAGCTTCTCCAGCACACTCTAGTAAGTCACTATCAGTGGTTGCTGTTCTGCTCCGCACAATGCAGGCTGCGCTCTTCGGAACACTCCCTCACAGATCCCTGCAGGCAGGCCACGCGTCCAGAAAAGAGAGAAGATGGCCGAGCCAGGCCTTTTATTACCTACCCAGCATGCAGTTCAGTCACTCAGTGTTCATGGGTAGGTAAGTGAGCATTGTGGGTAGGTGAGTCTTTCCAGTAAAACAAAATAAATCACTTCCTGCTTAGCTGTTATGTGAAGATTAAACAAGTCTCTTTCACATTGCATACCACTAGAGGGAGCCAAATACCAATCTAGCAGCCTTAACATTACATTGCATTAGATGGCAAAAATCCCAGCGCTACACAAGTAGCGCTCTACCTTAGCTTAAGCCACTTACAAGCACAGTGTGACCCTTCAGGAGCTACAAGTCTCCTTTTGCCTTCACTGCAGTAAATTATGTGAATTTTAGCTCACTATAACCATGTGGTGAATTCATGAATCAAGGAGCAAGGCCAAAGCCAAATTGCTGGTCTAACTAAGCCAAGGGTACAAGATATTCTCAAATCAAGCAGCATTGTTTTTTAAAGCAGTGTTTCTCAACTCCAGTCCTCAAGGCGCCCCAACAGGTCATGTTTTCAGGCTTACCATTATTTTGCACAGGTGATTTGATCAGTTTCACTGCCTTAGTAATTACCACAACCATTTTATCTAAGGGAAATCCTGAAAACATGATGTGTTGGGGCACCTTGAGGACTGGAGTTGGGAAGCACTGTTCTAAAGACCCTTTTTGTGATACTGATATTTATTAACCAGCCCGGTAGATCAACTAATTGATTAACATATTGCTTATTGGCTAGTTTTGCATTTAAAATATATGCTTTATTGGTTCCTGAATCATTTTAAAATACAACTGATCTACACTTAAAGTTACAGAAATATCACTCATGCAGCATTATGTTCATGAGTTAGACCGTAAAAGCAGTGCAGGCATTTTCAGACAATACACCTATCAACATTTTTTAAAATACTTGGGGCAGGCAACAATGAAATAGTGTAAATAAAAATCACCTATCCAACATTCCATCTATAACATGGGTTTATAAAATCTGCAGAATATGGCTATCTAGCTACATCAGTGCCAAAACCAACCAGAACACTATTCTAATTTCAGAACTTTGCTTCTTTCCCCACCGTGTAGGCTATTTTTATTATGTCATGCCTGAATCAGCGTGGACTTGCAGTAATAACCTTTTTTTATCTCATGGCCACCAAGCATTTTGGTGTTATTTTAGAAGAATAGAAGACAATCAATCAAAGAAGAAAAAACTGTAGAGCACAAGAAAGAAAAAGGGGAAGAAGATACAAAGAGGGGGGGAGAAGGGATTATGTGGATAAAAGGATAAATGTGGCAGTCCATTAATGAACAATAAGGAGATCAAGGAAAAAAAGAAAAAAGGAGGTTTATCCCGCAAAAAAAAGAATTTAGAGAATTTGGTCATTCCATTGTTCCTACTGCCTAGTCATCATCACCAACAATCAGTAGATCCATGTAATACTGACCTAAAATCACACACATAGGTTAGACTTGATGGACTGTCTTTTTTCAACCTCACCTACTATGTAACTATGACATCGAAAAGGTCTCAGTACTCTTGAAATAGTAAACTTCATCAACTAATATCACATTTTCCCAAAAGCTTCAGAATGTTTTTTTCATAGAGAAGGTTTAGTCGATGATATGTATGAAGGTTATTCTAGAGCACTACCCTAGAAGTATGTTTTACGAACTTAGGCAGTTTTAATTAAAGAAGAAGTATCCATTTTTTCCACAGAATTAAGTTCTGGATGGTACAAAGTACATGTAGTACTTTGTCCCATCTTCCTAGGTGCCCTATAGTGCTAGCTGCAATGTTGGACACGGTGCCCCCACCCCCCGATTGATGCACAGCTGCCAGACACTGCAGCTAGCAAGGAGGCACCTGTTTTGCTACTGAGTGCCTGTCTCTGGCTCCTAGCTCTTGCCCAAGGCAAGCAGCAGCACAAGGAATGCAATGAGATAAAAGGCTGACATACCCCACGTCCCTCTGCATTTCTCTTGCCGATGCTTGCCTCAGGTAAAAACTAAAAGCTGGTCTCAAATTGGGAGAGTGGTAAGTAGCACAAGGAGTTAATCAGCTGTAATAATATTCTCATGTTCTAACAATGAGCATGCTGATAGCAGGATAGAGCAAGGTGACTAGCTTATCAGTCTGGTACTTTTATTTTACTGTTCATTCACAGACTAGGGGAGGGAGAAAACCTAGCTGTTATAATTACCTAAGAGAAAATCCATGTCTCCTACCCTGCTGTGTGATAGAGCTGTGTAAAAACAAGACTTAATGCACAGAATTGCAAACCCTTTGGCAGGTAAAACACTTCCCTTTAATGTATTTTACCTCTGTATTTAGCTGCTTGCCTGGAGTTCAATGAATATTCATAAGCAATATTTTTTTTAACATTTGTAGCACCCCAATGTTTAAGCAGGGTTGATAGTAAATGTACCTGCCAGGTATAGTCGCCTTGGCCAATTAATAGGGGATCAATTGATTCCACTCTAATTCTGGAATTGCTGCACTTATCTCTTCTGTCACTGCCATGACAAAGGACTAACATCCGAAACGCATAGGCTGTTTTACAGCTCTGTACATGTATTTAATAAAGGAATACTATTTTGGATGTCATCCTGATTGCCGACCATCCCTTTCCTTATTCTGGTACATCGGAGGTGGCAGCAGCCTCAAGGTCTGAGCACCGGGCAGAGCTTTTATGTGGGAAGGTTGCAGCACCTATACACTTGTTTACCATCCACCTTATTACCAGGAACCACTGTGAGTAGCTGAAGCAAGGACTAGAGCAGTACTCCCACCAACTGGGTACGGTGAAGAATTGGAAACTTCAGCAGGTGTCAAGACAGGGAACCAGCCAGCGGAGGTGAAGCTTGCAGAGCAGCCTTGTGTACCAAGCCAGAGACCGAGCAGGCCAGTGAGGAGTATCTTGGATGCCAAGCTAGGGACCCAGCAGGGAAGCAGAGTTGATGCTTGAGGAAGATACAGAGAGAGGAGGTTGGAACAGCTCAGGAGATCCAGTGGCAGTGGATCAGCAAGTCTAGTGAGAGAGACTGGGAGCTTAGCTGAGTGAAGATCTACAGTAGGAGATTGTAGAGGAAGTGAAATGCCACATACACACGAGTGGAATTTCCAACAGAAAGAGTCCAATGGGAGCTGTACGCTCCGGGGTGTTGGTTTCGGTCTGAGTGAGTCAAAACCTGTTCTGACTGGCACCGGAGCACGGTATACACCTAAGGGTAGGCTTGCCCTGTATACGGATGGAGGCTATGAGGCCTTGGGACTGGTCTGCGGGAAGTGTTCCGGGTTGGCCACGCATCTGAGGCCTTGGATCGTCTGTGGACACTGTGGGGAACCCCTGCTCGAGGTAGTCACACCAGCACAAACTCCAAGTATACTGCAGGCAGATTGGGACAAGAATATCGCTATCCCGGCTGAGAGTGAAATCAAGAGCTCACCTGCCATCACCCGAGTCGTACGGGAAGCTGCCCCCCCTGTCTTGGTGGCTGCCCCAGGACCCGGCACTTCGGTCGCTCCTCGAGGCCGCAGTCGGGCCCATCTGCTCACTCTGATGTCAGAGTCACCAAGGAAAAGGGTGCCAGAGTCGGGTAAGCCTGCAAGGGGTTAAAGCAGTGTGCCTGTAGGGAAGGTAATACCTGTGGCCATTAAGAGAGACAATGTGGTTGCGCTGGTTAAAGTCAGTGCCAAGCGCAACTACCTCCCGGCCGAAGAGTGCTCCACCATAACCAATTCAGACATCCCCTCTGATAGATTATCTGAACTGTTTTCGGACACTTTGTCTTGGATGGGGAAGTGTCTCACCATCTCCTCCGCCTGCTACGCAGACTCATCCCCTTCATCCCAGAAGATGACAAAGCAGCAGTAGTTGGAACAATCATCAATTCCCGTCTCGACTACGCAAACTCACTCTACATAGGATTACCCCAATATCAGCTTGCGCGCCTACAGGCCATTCAAAACGCGGCAGCAAGACTGCTAACAGGAAAAAAACCCTGGGAGTCCATCTCCCCATCCCTGAGGAGCCTACATTGGCTAACAGTAAAGAATCGGATCACATTCAAGACCCTGTGCTTCACCCACAAATGCATACAAGGTAACGCCCCTCAATACCTCCGAGAGAAAATAAAACACTACACACCGAATCGCAATCTGCGATCATCTAGTCAAAACCTCCTCCTCGTTCCCAAATACTCCTACAAAGCAAGGGGAGAACGAAGATTCGCAGTCCAGGGACCTCGGCTATGGAACTCTCTTCTGACTCACATCCGCATGGAAGAAGACCATCAGGCCTTTAGGACAAAACTCAAGACTTACCTCTTCTAAGAAGCTGACAACACAAACGCATCAGCGCCTTGAGGCGATTCAGTTCGCATTTGTAACACTTTACAAATCATTCATTCATCCATTCATTCATTCAAGTGGAGCGAAAGTGACGAGGAGCAAGAGTGTGACATTGAGGAGGATGAAGTTTCTCCTGCTACTGCTGCTAGTGTTAAAATTGAGCTGTCTGCTAATGCAGCTCCGCTGGTGTGCATTGCTATATCTTTTGAGGAGGATCGTGGACTTGATGGGTCCCCAAAGCTCGCCATACCAAGCAAACGCCCATGTATACTTCTGATTGCAAGCCGGATATTGTTGCTGGGTACCTGGTTCAGCGTGCTCCAGATGCACGGGTCCTACCCGGGTATGGAGACCCTAAGACCCTGCCCAGACTGTCCGAAGTGCTGTCCAAGGTGCAGTGAATCATCATAAAGAAAGTGGCTGAGGAATATGGTTATCTGTACCCCATACATAATGGCTCACTTAGAGAAGAAAACTCTGGATAAAGAGACCTAATGGGTAGATAAAGCTGTGCGCAGTTTGTTCTAGATCCCTCTACAAGTAGAATTTCCAAAGCTGTCACCAAAAGTTGCTGAGAGATATGTTTCAGTGTTGCACACCTGGGGCTATGGCCGTAAAATCAATCTGGACAGTGTAGTTATTTGCAGGCCAGACAAGAAGGACATTAAATACTTCATCACTATATTAAATACAAAAGGAGAAGATTTGAAGCAGGTATTACTGGTGAATTCTATGAAATTGTATCTGTTCACTAAACCCCTGGATTACAAATGTGTGCCGTGTGGAGTCAAGGACGCTATGCTGGAAGCCACTTCACTTTGGAAGAAAATCTTATTGCTAGTGGAGAACATTCCTGCTGGCTGTACTGCTGAGTTTTTGCTGGACTGAATGCTGCCAGTGCTCTGAAAGTTGCCAGTGTGCCTCCCTGTGAAAAGTAATCTGCTGATATGATGTTAGGCAGGTTTGCTCCTCAACTAAGGAGGAGGTCTTCCTCAGGCCCCGGCTGTAATGCGGACAGACTGAGGCTACTATTGCAAGGGGACCTTTGTCCAAGAGTGCAGTCCCTTGCACCATAGCCGGGCTGCTTGTTGTCTGTATGCAGCTGTGCTTTTGTCCCCGGAGTTACCCTTAAAGAAGAAAGGGAACTGCTGGGAAATGTGGTTCTGCCTCACATGAAACAACTTTTATGGACTGTGAAACGTCAAGGACATTGATGTATTTAGCTAGTTAGGTAGAATAAGCTGTGGCAAAGGGCAAATTCTCACCTTATAATTGCATGATGAACTGATCAATGTACCAGGACTGTTCTTATGCAGGTCAGCAGGCAGCGTGAGAGGTGCTGACCTGAGTAAACCTCTATTCATGTTATAAGTAATTGATAGAATAGGCTAAAGGAAAGTTTCTGTAGACTAGTTGTGAAAGGGAGTGGCATGTTCGATAAGGATGGGACCCACTTTCATTTATATGCATAGTTAGACATATTATAGGGTGTATTTACACTGCTATGCTGTTCACGGCTGAGGACAATTAACAACTTTCTAAAGTTCACTTATGTACATATTGCACTGTATTATCATAGGGATAGGATGCATTTGCATTGCTGTTTCTTTCTCTTTCAGGTGTTCCTGCACCATCGCGTCTTCCTTGGACAAGGAGAGACAGTGACCAAACATGGATAATAATGCTAAAATATTAATGTCCTTTATTACTATATAAATATAGTAGATATACAATATAAATATTAGATAGATAGTTAGGATATAAGGCTAATGTTGATATGTTTCCCTTAAGTAGTTGGGTGGTATACTGCATGTTAAACTGTATATATAATGCCTGTTATTCATCTACCCTATGTGAACTATCATTCACTCATGTATGTGTTACGCATGTTCATTTTCTGTGATATGCTATGTGCATTATTTGTTATTATTATTCCTTCCCTGTTTCCCCGCCCATCCCAGTTTTGCTAGGACATTCGATCTCAGGCTTCAGAGCTCAAATTATTTTCCTGCAACTTCGAGACGTAGTTTTGTAGGCAGGGGGAGGATGTAGCACACTGATGTTTAGGCAGGGTTGCTAGTAAATTTACCTGCCAGGTATAGTTGCCTTGGCCAATAGATGGGGATCAATTGATTCCACCCTAATTCTGGAATTGCTGCACTTCTCTCTTCTGTCACTAGATGACAGGTATCTGGTGGATTAGATAAGACAAACGCATTGCAAGGACAGATTAGGATAGGGTATCTCAGCCAATGGGCAGGGATCTTCTTTGGTCCCTTGGTCTGCTGGGAGAGCCTATTTATTTGGGTGAGGTCAGGTGATGGGGTTCTGTGCCACCTGGATGGCTGTCTGGGTGGACATGTGTTGTGCTGCTCCGGGCTGCTAGGCCAGAACCTCAGGCCTATCCTGGGGACATCTGGCTGCTAGGCTGTTTGAGGGCCTATCCAGAAGCAAGAGAGCAGCGTAGGGTTGGGTTTGCGGCTTGCAGTCCAACCAGAAGTGACAGTTCTGCCAGTCGGAGAACCTGTCGTGGTCGGAGGTAGAGGGGAAGCTGTCGCCACTAAGGGACCATCAACCTTAATACCAGGGACCACTGTGAGTAGCTGAAGCAAGTACCAGAGCAGTATTCTCACCAACCGGGGATGGTGAAGAATTGGGAAACTTCAGCAGGTGTCAAGCCAGGGACCCAGCCAGTGGAGGTGACGCTTGCAGAGCAGCCTTGTGTGCCAAGCCAGGGACCGAGTAGGACAGTGGGGTGACACTTGAGGAGTATCTTGGATGCCAAGCTAGGGACCCAGCAGAGAAGCAGAGGTGACGCTTGAGGAAGATACAGAGAGAGGAGGTTGGAAGAGCTCAGAAGATCCAATGGCAGTGGATAAGCAAGAATTTATGATTTCTTGGCATTTTTTCAGAGAATATGAATGATAACACAAACTTTTCTTTCACTCATGGTTAGTGTTTGGCTGAAGCCATTTATTATCAATCAACTGTATTTACTCTTTCTAAATCATAATGGCAACAGAAACGAGCCAAATGACCCTGATTAAAAGTTTACATACCCTAGTTCTTAATACCGTGTATTGCCCCTTTAACATTAATGACAGCTTGAAGTGGCTCAATGATATTGAGGTCAGGAGACTGAGATGGCCACTCCAGAACCTTCACTTTTTTTCTGCTGTAGCCAATGACAGGTCGACTTGGCCTTGTATTTTGGATCATTGTCATGTTGGAATGTCCAAGTACGTCCCATGCGCAGCTTCCTGGCTGATGGATGCTAATGTTTTTCCAGTATTTTTTGATGGGAGGGGATTGCCACAAGAATTAATTAGTATTGTAATTACCCGGTACCATCATCCTGAATTGATAAATTTTAAGCGAAGGGGGGGGGGAGAAGGAGGGAGCAAAGGCCACTCCAATAGGGCTTTGCCTCCCCACAAAAGGTTTGAAAGGACTATAGTGGTACCTGATTAAACCAACACAATATAAAATAATTCAAAAATGTATTGTAATACAATAATAAAATGTATAAACACAGTTATACAGAACACACATAATAAATACAGCCCACATGTGTATTGAAGGCACAATGATGTATTATCGGACGTTTTGCCTCAACAGTTTCGCGGCAATAGCCGCTTCTTCAGGAGACGTCCCTACATAACATCTAGAACAAACGAATAGTCATAATTAAATTCACAAAATGATTAAATTGCGGTGTAACATTGGAGTGGTTAGACAACGTATACAACACTCACCAGTGACTGCCCCACAGGAATGGGGAGCGAAAAAAGCTGAGGTGCCCGTAAGGGCGTTCCCCCTGGGGCGGACACGGGGGGCTGATTGGGACGGGCTAGTCTATAGAGATAGCGATTAGTTTAAAAATTGATTGGAGTTGTAAACAACCACCACCCAAGTGCGGGGAAGGAATAATACAGAGAGGGGCAAAAGAGAGGGAGAAGGAGGAAGAACAAGGAATTAGGGAGGGGGAGGAAAAGGAAAAAAGGGGGGGAGTGGGAGAGGGAAAAGAGGAAAGGGAGACTGGACAGGAATGAAGGGGGGGGAGGGGAAGGGGAGGGAGGGAGAGGGCAGAGAGGGGGGGGGAGGAAAGGAAAGAAAGAAGGCAAGGAAGAGAAAAGAAAACATTGAGAATAGGGAGGGAGTGGGGGGAGGGGAAGGGGAGAAAAAAGTGGGGGGGGGGAGGAGAAGGGATAAAGAGGGGGGAGGAAGGGAAGGGAAGCGGGAAGTGTGGGGGGGGGGAAGGGAGGGAAGGGACAGGGAAAGAGAAAAGGGGGGAAAAAAGGGAGAGGGGAGAAAGGGGGAGGGGGAAGAGGGGAGGAGTGGGGAAGGGGAGGAAAAAGTAGGAAGAATAGATAGGAAACCACCAAAAATTGTCCCGGGAGTGGTGCATGGTTCAATAATGTAATTAGTGGCACCCACCGATTAAAGGTCAATTATTTAAGTATTGACACCCAGGATAGAAAGTAGCACTACCTTAGAAGTATCTGTAGGATAAAGTAGTGTGAAAACAGGAATCATTCAGTGGGTTCGGAGCTGAAATTATGCAAAACAAAATCTTACTTCTGTCTGTGATGCACTGCAGGAACGGAAACCAAGCAGCGACTGCACATGAGATCACGGAGAGAAGCAAAAGGAACAATCAATGGGGATTGATAGGGAGGGAAACACTTACAAGTCCGTGCTGGTAAATTTCATTCCTGGGTGTCACCGTCCAAAATATAGCAGTCAACCGGCTGCCTTAAATACCCCCAACCCGGGACGGCATCCAATGCCGAGCGGCACGGACGCCGAAGACCCGGGTCCGCCTATCGCCTAGTGGCAAGAGTAAACACAGTTGATTGATAATAAATGGCTTGAGCCAAACACTAACCATGAGTGAAAGAAATGTTTTTGTGTTATCATTCATATTCTCAGAAAAATGGCCACGAAATCATAAATTCTGCCAGGGTATGTAAACTTATGAGCACAACTGTATATGGACCTAATGCCGCGTACACACGGTCGGATTTTCCGACAACAAACGTTCGATGGGAACATGTTGTTGGAAATTCTGACCGTGTGTAGGCTCCATTGGACATTTTCTGTCAAAATTTCAGACAAACAAAATTTGAGATCTGGATCTCAAATTTTCCGACAACAAAATCCGTTCTCGTAAATTCCGATCGTGTGTACACAATTCCGATGCACAAAGTTCCACGCATGCTCTGAATTAATTACGAGACGGAAGCGCTCGGTCTGGTAAAACCAGCACACTGCAAATTTTTAAATCTTTTAATGCAGTGCATTCTCTTCTTCTTTATAATGCTAGAATAATGAAGTTGTTTTGCTGCTGATATTCACACAGAGTTCTGACAACCTGATTTCTTTATTATTTCTTGTGATCTTATGAATACATTTTTTTTTCGTCAGATCTCTATAATAAAGTTTAGAATTTTTGGTTATAGTGTTTTTCTCTTTTTTTTTAGTGATAGTGATCTCCATAATTTTTTCTTTCATTTTGTGTCAAGTTACCACAACACCAGTATTATCTAGTATTTTTTAACCTCAAGGAGGTTGGTGTTGGTGTCCCTTGTTAATTTGACATTGTATTTTTGAAATGTACCTGCCTACTCACAAACAAACTGTCCTTTTAGGTAAACACATAGGCAATTATTTGTGAAAAATAATAGCCATTTATTATGGGTCATAACAAAATAAAGAGGAAGGCAACGCTGGAGAAACTGGTGAAATTTGCGAAGCACACATCAATTATTTTACAGTCAAAATTGTTGGCCTGAGGAGTCCTTATAATAGTGAGTACAATCCGGTCCAGGACTACAAGAGATCAGGAACAGCAGCAGATGACATATCTGTCCCAATACTGTGGTCGTACTACAGCCTGCATCTTTTGTCAGACAAGATTGAACCCAGGCCATCACTCTCTTGTCTTCCTTACACGCTTGCTTTCAGGCTGTGGCTCTGGTGTTGTAGTTGTGACAGGAAGTGGAGGAGGAGGAGGACCGTGGTTGAACTCACAAATGTGGCTTTGGCTTGTGAGTTCGCCCCTCAAGTCCCGATCCCGGAGGATATTTAAGGCCTCAAATATGGCCTTTATAGAGATGGTGGAGATGGTGGATATCTTCAAGAGGGCAACTATGACGGGAAGCATGGACCTTACCCAAACCCAAATGTGAGAAAGGCCAAGATCATGACTAAAGTTGTGAAAAGTCTGCCAAAGAATTTTGTGGATACGATGATCCAAGGATCAACTGAGGAAACGATGGTCAGACCTCAAATTGAGGGAGCAGGATCAGTACAGAAGAATCAAGAGAGTGCTGCAAAAAAGTAAGTATTTTGTCGTGTGTTCCTATTCTTCTTATTACGTTCGTGCTGCTCCATGTGCTTTTCTTTACTGTTGTACAGTTTAAAATGGCAAGTTTCAGGTTCGTGGGCACAGTAATCATTCGTAGTAAACATTGTTAGTTCGCCCACTAATACGATTTTTTTGCAGATGCAGGTTAACTACGTTTGGTCATGCCTATTTGTCTTAAAAGAACTTTAGTACATTGTTGTCTAGATGGGTTTGTAACTAGAATGAAATGCAAACTTGATTCAGTGTAAGGAGAGCACACTTAGCAGCTGTTTACACATCTGGACGCAAGAGCACTAGTGTGGGACACCAGAACAAACTTTTTAGGGTGTCCCACACAGGTGCTCCAGTGGATACTAGGGGTCTCTACATGTGTGATACTTTAACAAAAAAGGTAAGTATTCCACCTTTGTAAAAGGGAAAAAATCATGTCTTTAGCTTTGAACTCTGCCAAAACAGACAATTGTACGACACTTCCAAGCAATGTTTCATATTCCTATTTCTTGCCTCAAATATCTGTGTGCTAAGTATACCTTTATTTTATTCACATAGGGGAGAAAAGACTCGGGATGTCTGAGGTCACCAGGGACCCCCAACCTCCTAAAGAAGGGGAAATCCAAAAACAACAACCAGAGGATGTGGAGGAAGGAGAGGTTTATGAAGTGGGCAAAATAGTGACCACAACAGGTGAGTGTCTGAGACCACAGCTTCAGGTAATAGATGGATGCCAGCATATTTATAATACATGGTGTTTTTTTTTTTTTTAGGTGATGTGGATGTTGTTGAAGAAGAAGCACATTTCACAAGTGCAAGTGCACAAGTCCTCATCGGGGAGATCATGGTATGCAATCAGGATTTAAAAAAGATCAAGGAAGACATCAATGATGTTGAAAAAAGACTCAAAAACATCATTGATGTTTTAGGCAGAATCGAAAACACACCAACATTTATCAAATTCTTTCTATTCATCAAACTTTTCTCCAAAATTTTGAATGCCAAATTTTGAAGATGCACATAGTGTGTCAACATATGCTATCTGCCATCACGGGATATCAAGGTACGCATTTTGGGGGTGCAAAAGTAGATGAGAGGAAGGGGTTGCACCTCCGAAACACGTCCATTGATCCCCCATGATCGGAGCTAGCACATGTTGACATTAGGCATGGGATCAGGAGGGAAAGCCCCATTTTGACTCTCAATTTGTGTGCATCTTCAAAATTTGGCTTTCACAGGGGTGACATCACCCCGTCTGATGAAGGCAATATCAACACAGTTTGGACATACTAATGTCTGATATTGCCTTCACTTTGTTAAACATAGAAACTAGAGAATTTGGACTTTAAGGGCACCCAAGTAATTGAAACTATAAAGAGTATAAAAGGTAAAAATATTTTTTATTTTATTATGTTTAGATTTTAAAAAAAGATTATATATATAATTGAGGATTATCAGACATACAATTTACATATAGAAAAGAATTATACAATAGATAGATCCTATCCTGCATGCTAATTGAACACGATCATTTAATGTATATATCCCAACATTCAAAAGTAGGAGAAGAAAAAACAACTTCCCAAATGTGAATTGTTGTTATGAATGTAGGACACAATATGGGTTGAATTGCAGGTCAGGTAGGTGTTCTCTTTAATTGCTCGACATGTTTCGCGTTATAGGTAGTTCTGTTAGGTACACATAAAAGATCACTATGAATATATATATATACACACCAAACAAAAAAATATATAACGGGGGGCGTGGCTTGGATGGCTTCCGGAGCGGACGTGTCTCCCTAGAGCTCCCGACCAGATCCGCCTGCAAACAACTAAAAGCAGCTAAAAAACACCGAAAACATGGGTAAACCTCGCAAGGCTAAAGACCTGGAACCCAAGGGACATGCCACAAGATCCTCTTCGGCTCCCCCGCCCCTCATTACGGAGTACTTCGGCCTCGGAGCTCCGGCGGGACACCATGAGGCCAAGATGGCGCCGGCGCCGACCCCACCGTCATATGCAGCGGCCCTCTCCTCCTCTCCTCCGCGGCTCTCTCCGGGAAGGCGAACGGACAGGTATGCCTCTGAGGGGGATTTACTACCCGATCGCCCACCGCTACCACCTACTAGCTCCCAGGCTGGCCTTATACTATCCCACATGGGGGACACACTTGGCAGCCTGTCTCAGCCGTTTCCTCCCTGCCTATTGGGGCCTGCACCGACGCCAAATGCAAGCCAAGCCTCTCCTCCGTGGGAATCCTCAGCCCAGGACTGGGACCCAAATTCCCTGCCACAGAGAACCCAGGCTACAAGGGACAAGTCATCATCCCCATCCCTGCAGCACAAGGAATCTAACATGGCGACAAGGCCTCCCTCACCGCAGCGGCCTGAAGTGCTACAGGGGGCTTATTCACATGAAGCTCACGCAGCTCAAGTGCACGCAGGTCAGTCTAAATTCATGACCCCTCCACAAGCACTACAGAGGGGGCCTTCCCCACTGGACACTTCTTCCATTACTATGAGGGGCCCACATGCCCATACCACAATGGTCCCTGACCCTGAACCTGATGCATGCACTTCCTGGGGGGATTATGTCCGCTGTATGCCCACGAAACAGGACTTTTGCATGCTCATCCAAGAGGTACGCGACACATGTAGATCTGAAATTAACATGCTCCGCACGGATTTACACCACCTGTCTGCTAAGGTCCACTCTATAGAAGAAGAAGCATACAATACAAGGATGGAAGTCTCTCACATACATGATCGATTATCTACGCAAGCTTCAGCACTTAGAGAGTTTCAACGCCATCTCGAAGATCTTGACAATAGAGGCAGACGCAACAACATTAGAGTCCGTGGCCTCCCAGAAGCGACCCATGACGAGGACTTGCAAGTCACACTGCAAGCTATCTTTAACAACGTTCTAGGTCGCCCAGAAAATCAAAGAGTCAAGCTGGACAGAGCCCACTGCGCTCTTCGTCCCCGAGGGCCAGGCCCAAGACCAAGAGATGTAATCTGCAGGGTCCATAACTACGCCCTAAAGGAAGATATAATGAGAAAAGCGCACAATATGCGTACCATTGATTTCGATGGAGCCCCTATACAGCTATACCCGGACTTGTCCTGGATCACCCTTCAGCAAATACGCTCCCTACAGCCACTCCTTACAACACTAAAGGAACATGACTTTCGCTACCACTGGGGTTTCCCCTTCAGCCTTACAGCAAAGAAAGATGGGAGATCCACCACATTGCGATACCCGGAAGACCTCCACTCGTTCTGCAAGGACTTGGACATTCCGGTTCCCCCCACACCCGGGTGGGACCCCCTACCCACTCCACCACCTCGTCCGGAGCCCTGGGTTCAGGTGAACGGGAGAAAACGACAGAGGCCACATCCCAACAGCTCCTCGGCAAACACTCACCAGAGATGACTTTCCTTTTCTTTTCCTTTTTTTTCTGCTTTTTCTTTTTGCTGACCAAGAAGCTCCAGATCAGGATAAGTTATTAGCAGAGATGTTACGAATACTGCTTAACATGCTGAAAGCTCAGGAAATAAGATGTCTTTCTTGTTTTTTCCATAGAGGGCTAGTCCCTAAGTTTTACCTTTTTTACTTTTTCAACTCCACTAGGTGGAAATACGGGTTAAAGATTTAGCACTTATGCAACTTTAAGATACAAGATTATCGCTGATATGCTACAGTTATGTTCTACCTCTCACAAATTATCAATGGGGTCCCCCCCTCTCCCCTTTTCCCCTCTTGCCCCACACTTACCCTTCCCACCCCCTCCTTCCCCTCCCTGTCCTCCCGTCCCCTACCCCACTAGAATGTACTATCATAGGTATCTAATAGCCCTTGCCCATCCCAGGGTTTCCAAAGAATTACTGGTCTGGGCTGATGGGTTTGTACCCTACCAACACTCCCAGTATCGGGGTGGTAGGCCCATTACTGAGCATAAACAGCATTGGTTGAGTTTATCTGCTACCTTGGTCTACATCACATGGTTATCTGGTTACTAACTGTTAAAAGAAAGTTTTTCTTTATTTTGCTGCTCCATTACGGTGTGCTGCATATTTACATATTTACTTACCTACAGGCGGATCTGGGAGGGGATAGCGGCCGTTTTGGGACTGTCCTATCCTCCCCGGGAGACCTTCGAATGGCTTCCCCTATAACCCCTGTGGAGAGTAATGATCTCATTCCCCACGTGGGGGGGGGGGCCCTCCAAGGGTTTCCAACCCACCACTCTGTTTGAGTGGGTTAAACTTCACATGGTTACTACTTGTTTTTATACTAACCTTTGTTTTTTTCTTCTTTGTCGTCCATCTTTCCTCCTATTCTCCCACCCCTGGTTTCTCTCTTCTCTATCTCCCTGTAATTTGGTGTACTGTGGGTGCCCCCCGCCTCTGGAGCCCAGACCTAGTCCGCAGGAACAGGCTCCCAGTTGGGTATGTACCTTATTTGAAAGTCCACTCGATTATCATCCCCTGCATCCAAGCGTATTCCACTCATCTTGGTAAGCTAAAGCCTCTTATATCTTTACCTCCCAATGATTGACATAATATCATTAAATGTGAAAGGTCTCAATTCCAATACCAAACGAAGCTTAGCCCTAAGGGAATTTAGAAGCACATTTCACAAGTGCAAGTGCACAAGTCCTCATCGGGGAGATCATGGTATGCAATCAGGATTTACAAAAGATCAAGGAAGACATCAATGATGTTGAAAAAAGACTCAAAAACATCATTGATGTTTTAGGCAGAATCGAAAACACACCAACATTTATCAAATTCTTTCTATTCATCAAACTTTTCTCCAAAATTTTGAATGCCAAATTTTGAAGATGCACATAGTGTGTCAACATATGCTATCTGCCATCACGGGATATCAAGGTATGCATTTTGGGGGTGCAAAAGTAGATGAGAGGAAGGGGTTGCACCTCCGAAACACGTCCATTGATCCCCCATGATCGGAGCTAGCACATGTTGACATTAGGCATGGGATCAGGAGGGAAAGCCCCATTTTGACTCTCAATTTGTGTGCATCTTCAAAATTTGGCTTTCACAGGGGTGACATCACCCCGTCTGATGAAGGCAATATCAACACAGTTTGGACATACTAATGTCTGATATTGCCTTCACTTTGTTAAACATAGAAACTAGAGAATTTGGACTTTAAGGGCACCCAAGTAATTGAAACTATAAAGAGTATAAAAGGTAAAAATATTTTTTATTTTATTATGTTTAGATTTTAAAAAAAGATTATATATATAATTGAGGATTATCAGACATACAATTTACATATAGAAAAGAATTATACAATAGATAGATCCTATCCTGCATGCTAATTGAACACGATCATTTAATGTATATATCCCAACATTCAAAAGTAGGAGAAGAAAAAACAACTTCCCAAATGTGAATTGTTGTTATGAATGTAGGACACAATATGGGTTGAATTGCAGGTCAGGTAGGTGTTCTCTTTAATTGCTCGACATGTTTCGCGTTATAGGTAGTTCTGTTAGGTACACATAAAAGATCACTATGAATATATATATATACACACCAAACAAAAAAATATATAACGGGGGGCGTGGCTTGGATGGCTTCCGGAGCGGACGTGTCTCCCTAGAGCTCCCGACCAGATCCGCCTGCAAACAACTAAAAGCAGCTAAAAAACACCGAAAACATGGGTAAACCTCGCAAGGCTAAAGACCTGGAACCCAAGGGACATGCCACAAGATCCTCTTCGGCTCCCCCGCCCCTCATTACGGAGTACTTCGGCCTCGGAGCTCCGGCGGGACACCATGAGGCCAAGATGGCGCCGGCGCCGACCCCACCGTCATATGCAGCGGCCCTCTCCTCCTCTCCTCCGCGGCTCTCTCCGGGAAGGCGAACGGACAGGTATGCCTCTGAGGGGGATTTACTACCCGATCGCCCACCGCTACCACCTACTAGCTCCCAGGCTGGCCTTATACTATCCCACATGGGGGACACACTTGGCAGCCTGTCTCAGCCGTTTCCTCCCTGCCTATTGGGGCCTGCACCGACGCCAAATGCAAGCCAAGCCTCTCCTCCGTGGGAATCCTCAGCCCAGGACTGGGACCCAAATTCCCTGCCACAGAGAACCCAGGCTACAAGGGACAAGTCATCATCCCCATCCCTGCAGCACAAGGAATCTAACATGGCGACAAGGCCTCCCTCACCGCAGCGGCCTGAAGTGCTACAGGGGGCTTATTCACATGAAGCTCACGCAGCTCAAGTGCACGCAGGTCAGTCTAAATTCATGACCCCTCCACAAGCACTACAGAGGGGGCCTTCCCCACTGGACACTTCTTCCATTACTATGAGGGGCCCACATGCCCATACCACAATGGTCCCTGACCCTGAACCTGATGCATGCACTTCCTGGGGGGATTATGTCCGCTGTATGCCCACGAAACAGGACTTTTGCATGCTCATCCAAGAGGTACGCGACACATGTAGATCTGAAATTAACATGCTCCGCACGGATTTACACCACCTGTCTGCTAAGGTCCACTCTATAGAAGAAGAAGCATACAATACAAGGATGGAAGTCTCTCACATACATGATCGATTATCTACGCAAGCTTCAGCACTTAGAGAGTTTCAACGCCATCTCGAAGATCTTGACAATAGAGGCAGACGCAACAACATTAGAGTCCGTGGCCTCCCAGAAGCGACCCATGACGAGGACTTGCAAGTCACACTGCAAGCTATCTTTAACAACGTTCTAGGTCGCCCAGAAAATCAAAGAGTCAAGCTGGACAGAGCCCACTGCGCTCTTCGTCCCCGAGGGCCAGGCCCAAGACCAAGAGATGTAATCTGCAGGGTCCATAACTACGCCCTAAAGGAAGATATAATGAGAAAAGCGCACAATATGCGTACCATTGATTTCGATGGAGCCCCTATACAGCTATACCCGGACTTGTCCTGGATCACCCTTCAGCAAATACGCTCCCTACAGCCACTCCTTACAACACTAAAGGAACATGACTTTCGCTACCACTGGGGTTTCCCCTTCAGCCTTACAGCAAAGAAAGATGGGAGATCCACCACATTGCGATACCCGGAAGACCTCCACTCGTTCTGCAAGGACTTGGACATTCCGGTTCCCCCCACACCCGGGTGGGACCCCCTACCCACTCCACCACCTCGTCCGGAGCCCTGGGTTCAGGTGAACGGGAGAAAACGACAGAGGCCACATCCCAACAGCTCCTCGGCAAACACTCACCAGAGATGACTTTCCTTTTCTTTTCCTTTTTTTTCTGCTTTTTCTTTTTGCTGACCAAGAAGCTCCAGATCAGGATAAGTTATTAGCAGAGATGTTACGAATACTGCTTAACATGCTGAAAGCTCAGGAAATAAGATGTCTTTCTTGTTTTTTCCATAGAGGGCTAGTCCCTAAGTTTTACCTTTTTTACTTTTTCAACTCCACTAGGTGGAAATACGGGTTAAAGATTTAGCACTTATGCAACTTTAAGATACAAGATTATCGCTGATATGCTACAGTTATGTTCTACCTCTCACAAATTATCAATGGGGTCCCCCCCTCTCCCCTTTTCCCCTCTTGCCCCACACTTACCCTTCCCACCCCCTCCTTCCCCTCCCTGTCCTCCCGTCCCCTACCCCACTAGAATGTACTATCATAGGTATCTAATAGCCCTTGCCCATCCCAGGGTTTCCAAAGAATTACTGGTCTGGGCTGATGGGTTTGTACCCTACCAACACTCCCAGTATCGGGGTGGTAGGCCCATTACTGAGCATAAACAGCATTGGTTGAGTTTATCTGCTACCTTGGTCTACATCACATGGTTATCTGGTTACTAACTGTTAAAAGAAAGTTTTTCTTTATTTTGCTGCTCCATTACGGTGTGCTGCATATTTACATATTTACTTACCTACAGGCGGATCTGGGAGGGGATAGCGGCCGTTTTGGGACTGTCCTATCCTCCCCGGGAGACCTTCGAATGGCTTCCCCTATAACCCCTGTGGAGAGTAATGATCTCATTCCCCACGTGGGGGGGGGGCCCTCCAAGGGTTTCCAACCCACCACTCTGTTTGAGTGGGTTAAACTTCACATGGTTACTACTTGTTTTTATACTAACCTTTGTTTTTTTCTTCTTTGTCGTCCATCTTTCCTCCTATTCTCCCACCCCTGGTTTCTCTCTTCTCTATCTCCCTGTAATTTGGTGTACTGTGGGTGCCCCCCGCCTCTGGAGCCCAGACCTAGTCCGCAGGAACATGCTCCCAGTTGGGTATGTACCTTATTTGAAAGTCCACTCGATTATCATCCCCTGCATCCAAGCGTATTCCACTCATCTTGGTAAGCTAAAGCCTCTTATATCTTTACCTCCCAATGATTGACATAATATCATTAAATGTGAAAGGTCTCAATTCCAATACCAAACGAAGCTTAGCCCTAAGGGAATTTAGAAGATCTAAAGCTGACATTATTTTCACTCAGGAAACACACCTCACTAAGACTGATAATATGGCATTCGCCACTAAATATTACTCCCAGATATACCAAGCTTCTAATCCTCGTAAACGGGCAGGTGTGGCTATTTTATTCAAAAAAGACTCCCCTTTCAAATTACAATCACTAATTTCGGACCCCCTAGGACACTATATCATCCTGAGAGGCACGTGGAAAAATGCTGATCTTACATTGTGTAATATATACGCCCCTAACACTAACCAAACCTCCTTCCTATCTAAAGTGTATAAACGACTATTTGCATTTCCCCATCAGTACCTGGTCATTGGGGGAGACTTTAACCTGACCTTCTCCTCTTGCCTAGACAGGCACTCTCTCGGACAGAAACAGGTCCCCAGGGCCCTCGAGAGACGGTGCTCTCTCTTCCGCCAATTGACCAGGAAATATGCCCTGTTTGACTGTTGGAGAACCGCAAACCCCTCAGCTAAACAATTCACTTTTTACTCCCACCCGCACAAGTCCCACTCGCGCATAGATTATTTTTTTGTAGACGCCCCAACCCTGAGAGCTCATGAGAACGCAGACATTCAAGCCATCTCATGGTCGGATCATGCTCCAATAACCTTGTCTCTGGCATTGTCCCCGGGAACCCTTCGTACATGCCACTGGCGACTGAATGATTTTTTGCTTAAACATGACCCTTCCAGGGAGGACCTGGAAAAAACAATGAAATTATATTTTGCAGAAAACAGTTCACCAGAGATCTCCATTGCTACTCTCTGGGACGGTCATAAAGCGGTCCTCAGGGGCCAATGTATATCGTTATCCACGGCGCTCAAGAGGAATGCTAACACGGCTCGCATAGCCCTACTGGCTAAGCTTAAACAGCTGGAAGCAAGGTTGCTCTCCTCTCCGTCCTTAAAAACCCTTAAAGAGATTGTACAGGTACGGGCCGCTCTTAGTGATATAGAAGTGGGTAAAATCGAGAACACGCTAATACGACTACGACAAACCTACTATGACAAGGCAAACAAACGACACACACTATTAGCTAAACAACTGCGGGATAAGCTCGCGACCACCTCCATTACCCATCTTAACGATCGAATGGGCACTCCCCAAACGCATCCCACCAAGATTGCTCAAATTTTCCATGATTATTATTCGACCCTGTATAATAATCCGGACGTTCCACACAACCCTCCCCCACAAGATCTATCCCAAAGAATCTATTCCTATTTAGAAGAGTGCGACACACCGAGACTCACCCCCTCCGCCCTGACCACACTAAATTCCCCCATCACAGAGGAAGAGATTACAGACACAATTAAATCGCTCCCAAACAACAAAGCCCCAGGCCCTGATGGACTTCCATATCAGTATTACAAAACTTTCTTACCGCACCTACTCCCCCATATGACAACACTGTTTAACTCATTTCTGTCTGAGACACCCATACCACGAGATATGCAAAACTCCTACCTCACGCTGATCCCCAAGCCTGGCAAAGATCATAGTTTACCTTCGAATTATAGACCTATTGCGCTACTTAACGCTGATCTTAAAATCTTTACGAAATTATTAGCTAATAGACTAAACAATTTCATGCCATCACTGATCCATAAAGACCAGGTAGGCTTCATACCTATGAGGCAAGCAGGGGACAATACCCGCAAGGTTATTGACCTAGTAGAGGTAGCAAACAGGACCAAAGTAGAGGCATTACTGCTCAGCCTCGATGCAGAAAAAGCTTTCGACAGGCTAAGTTGGCCTTTCCTGTTTGCTACCCTACGGCGAGCCGGAATTACGGGGCCCTTTTTGCGAGCCATCCATCATTTATACTCATCCCCATCAGCCATGGTGCGTACTCAACACGCAACTTCCAACACTTTCTCGATTTCAAATGGGACGCGACAGGGATGCCCGCTCTCACCGCTCCTTTATGCCCTTTGCATAGAACCCTTAGCTGCCCATATCAGGGAAAACTCAAATATACATGGCATCCCAGTTAGAACCAGAGAATTTAAAATCTCCCTGTATGCCGATGACGTTCTCCTTACACTCACGCAACCTCACATCTCCTTGCCGAACCTACATACGGAACTAGATAGATACAGTGACTTATCGGGATATAAGATAAACAACTCTAAAACAGAGGCCCTCCCTATTAATATGCCTCCTCAAACACAAACGGCCCTTGCGCAAGCATTTACTTACTCCTGGAAAACTTCCTCCTTAAAATACCTAGGAGTCCACCTTACGACCACATATGATTCCTTATATAAAGCCAACTTCCCCCACATATATACCACTATTAGAGCCTCACTGAATAAATGGAAACCCCTAAAACTGTCCCTTTTTGGACGATTAGCTACCCTTAAAATGATGATCCTACCTCAACTGCTATACTTATTTGAGACACTTCCGATACCTATCCCAGCCACACATCTAAAGAGACTGCAGGGCGACCTGATTAATTTTTTCTGGAACTACAAGGGACACCGGATTGCTAAATCGGTTCTCTATGCCCCCCGCAACCAAGGAGGCCTGGCGTTCCCTAACATAATCAAATATTACCTGCCAGCTCAACTACGCCCTGTAGCCTCTTGGTGTACCCTGCACGCCTACAATCGGTGGACACAAATTGAAAAGCTATGGTTAGCCCCTATACATCCGAACTCACTATTGTGGAGTTCTGATGTGGCTTCTGAAAACTTGCAGTTGCTGGGACCAATGTCCCTCTTACGTCGGCTATGGAGGCGGGCAAAATCGGCACATCCCCTTACCACCCCTTCCTCACCGGTCACGTCCTTCTTATTTACCCCCAACATCCCGGATAGTCTGACCTCCCAGATGTCTCATTTCTGGATGGAAAGGAACCTATTCCGCTATGGCCAACTGATAGACCCTAAGACCCGCTTTTTAAGGACATTTCAAGATTTGCAAAAAGAATTTGACATTCCCAAACAGGCCTTCTTCAGCTACTTACAAATACGACACTATGCACAATCTCTAGTCCCTGACCTCCATTTCTCCTCGCTAACTGATTTTGAAAAGCTGTGCTTGGAGAGCTCATCCCCTAAAGGCATGATTTCTCAAACCTATCAGCTCCTGACGCGGGATTCCTCACCAGAGGGTCCCCGACATGCATACATGGATAAATGGGAGCGAGCCTTGGGTGTAGACCTTCCTCTCCACATATGGCAACTCATTTGGTCTCAAGCCACCAAAAGCTCTATGTGTACGCTATATAAAGAGAACCAATACAAGATTTTGTTTCATTGGTACCGGACCCCTGACTTGCTCCACTCCATGTATCCACTGACTGACTCTCGCTGCTGGCGGTGCCATAAGGATAGGGGAACCCTACACCACATTTATTGGTCATGCCCCCTGATTGTACCATATTGGGAGCTGGTGCACTCCCTCCTGGAGGCCGTCCTTGGACCGGGGGTGCCTTTCGACCCGAAGGTTTTTATACTAGGTCTCCCACCAATCTCCCTCTCTAAAAGATCCAAAAAACTTCTATCACATATATTAACAGCCGCACGTTGTCTGGAGGCATTAAAATGGAAACAGAGGGAACCACCTTCGATGTCGGAACTGCACTCTAGGATCAGGGAGGTCAAAAGGATGGAATATCTCACAGCCTCCTTAAATGATAAGCTTGAAAAACATGACCAAGTATGGGAACTATGGGTCCTTTTTGAAAACCCCATAACCTAATGCGACGGCCTCGGGGAGCTTGGTCTTTCCCTCTGGTGAGGGGGTACTGGGCACCTGGGATGGGGTGCGACCCCACTGCCCTCATCCTCTTTCCCTACTTTCCCTACCCAACTCCATTTACCCCACCTTGGACTCTCCACTAACCCCCTTTCCTCTCAATTCTTCCCAATAATTCCTATTCCTACACTTTTTTCTATTAACTCTTCTTCTTTTCTTTTTTCCTCTCTTATTCTTTTTTCTCTTTCTGTTAAGATGTACAAGGTATACAACCAGTGGTTTAAATCTAGAGTCAGTCCATCTGTTATAATTTTTCTCCCTTTTTATCTAACATTCAGATAAGATATGTACATTGACTCTAACTCCATGTTACGACTGTTATCAGAGCAGGGCCTTCCTCTGGAAATGATTACGGCAATGTAATGTGTATTACCTTGTACTTTAATTTTCTGTATGTGTTCTATTATGAAAAACTTAATAAAAAATTGTCAATTTTCAAAAAATAAATAAATATATAACTCAGAAATAAAGTTCATACAAACTGAGGTACATTCCAACCAATTCTAGTGATCATAAAGGGCAGACCCCAGTAAGGAGAAAGGTCATACGGGGGTCCATAGTAAAACCCGGCAGCTGGGGAGGCCATTGAAAAGAGCACATGTCATAGGTGTGTACAAAGATATGTATTTAGAGTACGTATAAAATATAGCTACAAAATGTGGGCTGTGCATTGTGGGATAAACTAACAATGCCTAACGGTATTGAAGATAATATAGCACAGAGTAAGTAACTAGGAGGCCCTTTAACGGGGTTGACAAAATTTCATTGATAAATATGGCTGTACATAATTATAAGGAGAGGCATGGTAGGTCCACCACTCAACGTTGGTAATAAAAGAAAGCACAGCGATGATAATCAAATTGCATATACATAGACATATGTATTTAAATGTAAATAGCTTACCCCATATGGTCAAACCGAGTAGAAGAGTGTAACTATAGTGTTAGTCCAAAAAAGGACAAGTAATCACTGGATTACATTTTTAAAAAAAACAAACATTGATAATGGATGCCATAACTCCCAATGGGGAGATCTACCAGCCCAAATTTTCTGCTACATGCAGTACACAAGGATTGGTGTACCCCATGACCTGTACCTGTGGGGCTTTTTATGTAGGGAAAACGGCCAGACAGTTAAGACAAAGGATCAACAATCATATATACTACTCAGGAAATGGTAAAATGTTGACCCCCATCAGTCGACATCTCGATTTTTATCATCAGTTCGATACATCCTGCGTTTCCTTTGCTGTTCTGCCCGTCATCCCTAAAAGCCCCAGAGGGGGTGAGTGGGATAAATTTATATTGCAAAAAGAGACGTTATGGATTGAGCGCCTAAATGCCATTAGAGCACCAGGACTCAATGAGATTCAATGCTTTAAACCGTTCCTCTAAATACTCCACACCCCCCTCACTTTGAACATTCAAAAACAAATACCATTGTTCATATTTTATACGATTAATATATCACAGCTATGTAGTTGGATGCCAATACTGTTTATTTGCTTTAAATGATATGTTATGTACTCTCCCTTTTTTTTTCTCATATATTTAGATATGTCTATATCATATACTCCACACTATGTTTTTACAACATGCATTACTATAACGCTTCCTTCCTTGTTTGTGATCCTGCAGCGCATCCCCCTGGTCGTGGTCGTTTGGCATGGTCTCATGGCATTCGCCCAGGCAACTTAGCCACATAGCGCCGCACATCTGGTTTTTCCTCTGACCGGATGTGCAGCGATTGACGGGGACACGGGAGCCCCTTCCGGGTTCCCTCTTACAGTCCCCGCCTCTGCTGTTACAGCATTGGCCGGATGTCACGGCTCTGGTGTGCTCTCCTGACGCGTGCGCGGTGGTTGTTAGGCCCTTCATCCCCCTCCCTGCTACGCTCGCTCTGGAATCCCGTTCGGACCTGCCGCGCTCGCCCTGCATCTCCGCCTTGACTTTGGTGGCGGCTCGGCGCATGCGTCAACAGCCGGTGGCAGGATCGGAAAGGGCCGAGCCTAACTGGCTATCAGCGTTTACGGTGGGGGACACCATTTATAGACACACACGGGCCCCACATGGCTGACAGACGTTGCTCCACCAGGGAAACGACACCATTCTTTACAAACTCTCCATCCAACTTTAGGTAGGTCCTTTTTGAAGAGACTTAGCACAGACTGCATCTTTTTAGGTGTTAACTGATGTAAGCACTCCAATATCTATATGATATTTCAATACGCCTCTATGTCTGTTTATTTATTTTCTTCACACTAGAACTACTGATCTCCATAGATTACTGCTAAAGACCTCCGCTCTACATTCATCTGTATCGTGATATACTGGGAGTACCTGGGTTGTTCCCGCAGCGTTCTGGCCTCCATTATCAATGTTTGTTTTTTTTAAGATGTAATCCAGTGATTACTTGTCCTTTTTTGGACTAACACTATAGTTACACTCTTCTACTCGGTTTGACCATATGGGGTAAGCTATTCACATTTAAATACATATGTCTATGTATATGCAATTTGATTATCATCGCTGTGCTTTCTTTTATTACCAACGTTGAGTGGTGGACCTACCATGCCTCTCCTTATAATTATGTACAGCCATATTTATCAATGAAATTTTGTCAACCCTGTTAAAGGGCCTCCTAGTTACTTACTCTGTGCTATATTATCTTCAATACCGTTAGGCATTGTTAGTTTATCCCACAATACACAGCCCACATTTTGTAGCTATATTTTATACATACTCTAAATACATATCTTTGTACACATCTATGACATGTGCTCTTTTCAATGGCCTCCCCAGCTGCCGGGTTTTACTATGGACCCCCGTATGACCATTCTCCTTACTGGGGTCTGCCCTTTATGATCACTAGAATTGGTTGGAATGTACCTCAGTTTGTATGAACTTTATTTCTGAGTTATATATTTTTTTGTTTGGTGTGTATATATATATATATTCATAGTGATCTTTTATGTGTACCTAACAGAACTACCTCAAGCTCCCGAAGAAGCGTTATATAACGCAAAACATGTCGAGCAATTAAAGAGAACACCTACCTGACCTGCAAATCAACCCATATTGTGTCCTATATTCATAACAACAATTCACATTTGGGAAGTTGGTTTTTCTTCTCCTACTTTTGAATGTTGGGATATATACATTAAATGATTGGGTTCAATTAGCATGCAGGATAGGATCTATCTATGTATAATTCCTTTCTATATGTAAATTGTATGTCTGATAATTCTCAATTATATATATAATATTTTTTAGAAATCTAAACATAATAAAATAAAAAATATTTTTACCTTTTATACTCGTTATAGTTTCAATTACTTGGGTGCCCTTAAAGTCCAAATTCTCTAGTTTCTATATGTGACACATCAATACCGGGACGTTGGCACACCATTTTTTGTTGTACCTACAGTGTCACCCTGTTTTTAGGTACATTTTTATGTGGGATTTTTGATTGAATTCACTTTGTCAAAGTTGAACTTTCTAAGTTCCTGAGTTGTGTATTGTTTTATGGTTTTAAACATGTCTGTTTTAACACAAAAAAGGCTATTTGTACTGTCCAAAAAAAAATGTTATTACTAAAATATGTTGGTTTGTTCAAAAACCCTTTTCTAACGCACATGTGAATGTGCACAGAGTAAAAAGTTTTCTACTCAACAATGTGTGGCTTCTTCTTTCAAGGCTCAATATCATTTTTTGGAGTTGGTGTTTACACTGAAATGGGGGTTATTTACTAAAGGTAAATCCACTTTGTACTACAAGTGCACTTTCAGTGCAGTTTCAAGTGCAGTTTCATGTGCATTTTTGCAGTGCACTTGGAGTGCAAAGTAGATTTTCCTTTAGTAAATAACTCCCACAGTGCTTTATAATTTACCACAATCATGCCATTTCCGTGACTCACCAAAATTCATTCATGGTGCTGAAAATTATGTATATCTTTATCAGTAATGCATTACATACATTAACAACAAAAACAAGGTGTGTGTGTAGCAGACCCACAACATAATAATAGTTCGCTGAAGAAGAGATTGTCACCTCATGTATCAAATAAATTACATTTGTACTATTGAAGAAAATGTCCAAAAAGAAAAGCCCATTGGAGAACCTAAGAGACAGCTAAAAGAAACACAAGCAGTAAATCAAAGTAAATCTTATTTCAGTTTAACTAAAAAATGTATTTTGAAAATGTTTCTTAAACATTTTCTGGCATATCAATGGCCCCCCTACCCGCAAAGTACTCAACATACTTCTGTCTTACTACTTTGGGGAGGCAAGCCAGGACGGCCAGCTTCAAGCGCCGTCAGGGCTTCTTCTTGAAGTCCGGCCTCAGGCCCAACTGAGGCCACATAGTTCATTGAATTTCTCCTTAAATAGTTGTGGAGAATGCAGCATGGAAGGATTATATGGTTAAGTTTATATTCCGCCATGTTGATTGCCGTAAGGAATATGCGGAACCGGCTGGCCATTATCCCGAAAGTGTTCTCCACCGCTCTTCTGGCTCTGGCCAGCCGGTAGTTGAAAACCCTCTGGTCCGGGGTGAGGGTCCTCATGGCTTCAAAACGGTCGGCTGGTCAGAACGAACTAACAGAAAGCACTGAAAAACAGAAAGGCCTGAGAAGAGCGAGCTGAAAATCAGAAACGAGCATGCAAGAACACACTGAAAATCAAACACGCACTGAAAACCAGATACGAACACACAAACACAAACTGAAGAGCAGTAACAATCTGAAAAGCACGAGGCTGAAAAGCGTGAATCGTCTCTCTCATCAAACTTCTACTAACACGAGATTAGCAGAAGGAGCCCAAAGGGTGGGGCACTTGGTATTGAACTTCCCTTTTCTAGTGCCGTCGTACGTGTTGTACGTCACCGCATTCTTGACGTTCGGAATTTCCGACAAGATTTGTGCGACCATGTGTATGCAAGACAAGTTTGAGCCAACATCCGTCGGAAAAAACCTATGGATTTTGTTATCAGAATGTTTGATCGTGTGTACGCGGCATAACTGTGTATGCTCACATTTGCACTGTTGCATTTGTTTTCTACAAGTTATTGAGGATTCCCAGACGTGATGAGCCCTGCTGCACCACAATCTGAGCCGTCATCCATCCATCACCAATTACATCCTGTCCTGTGATATATCCCACATTGACTTTCACTAAGGCTGCTGATTGATGAATTCCACTCTGATCCATCCCACTGGAACCAAGACTCGAAAGGAGTACTGGACTTGGACACTCTCTGTTACATCTTAAAGTTCCCTTCTGATCGTGGATCCTTATTCCCGGATTTAAAGGGTTACTAAACCTTTTTTTTTTTTAAATAACAAACATGTCATACTTACCTCCACTGTGTAGTTTGTTTTGCACAAAGTGGCCCCGATCCTCCTCTTCTGGATTCCCTCATCGGCTCTGGTAGCTCCTCCCCACATCGAGTGCCCATATCAGAGAAGCGCTCTCCTTCAGTGGACACCCGTGCGCGCACACGCTCCCGAGTCCTGCTTTTGCGTCCATAGACACAGAAAGCAGGACTCAGCCTCGCCCCCCGGCGTCCGCGTCATTCAATTTGATTGACAGCAGTGGGAGCCAGTGGCTGCGTTGCTATCAATCTATCCAATCAGTACACGAGACACCAGCTAGAGTTTGTCCCCAGGGAGCTGGTGTGCCCGTCCCCAGGGAGAAGAAAACCGAGTTCAGGTAAGTAAAACGGGGGCACTGGGGGGGCTGCAGGACTACAGAAGGTTGAAACAATTTTTTTTGCCTATGCAAAGTCGACTTTGCATAGGCAAAAATTGTTTCATTAGTTTGCTTCAGGCAGGAGGAATCATTTCCTCAGGCTGCTGACACATTGATCAGATTGCAACATTGGAGGGGAGTACTGAAATTTTTCACCAGGAGCACAGAAGCTGACTCTCTGCTAGCTTGACAAGTCCCATCTGCCAGTACCCATGCTCCGAAACGCTGTTGCAACCCACCAGTGACACCATCACGCCCGGCGCCACGTTCCAGCCCTCACCATCGGCCTGATCCAAGCCTCGGTTTCACCGCCGTGGTCCCAGAGATCCTGCTGGCTAGGATTTCTCCCCCACAAGCAGAAAAATCAGCTGTTCAGAACTCCGCTCTGCAGTGAACGCCACGCCAGTGTGGAAGGACTTGTGCCTTACTTCCTTAACCTCCATGTCGTATGATGTCAGGAGCGTTTTTACCATCCATTTAACCATCCAGCTTTTGGCCTACTAGCCGATCTTCTATACAAGCAAAGGCCCTGGCTGGGATTAAGCCATCTGCCCGACTTTGCTTGCCAGCTGGTAAGCAGGTTTTTCTTAAGGTGGCGGCAAGTTTGGTTTAATTTGGTTCACCCTGGTGTTTGATCTGTTGAACTGTTTACTAATTTATCTACAAGCAATTGTATGGACTCTCCAGTAATTAGCGCAGCTTCCTTTCTCCGTAACCTGCAAATCAGCTGGTGGCAGAACATTTCTAATGGTGAGTTTGTTGTATATTAGCTGGGCCGTCTTTAAGGCAGGGCAAAAGGGGCAGCTGCCCTGGGCCCTGTCATTGTTGTGGGGCACAAAGCAGCTGCCTCATACTTGCCAGCTATCCCAGTTTAAATTCCCTTGTCCCTTGAAGTTTTAGTCCTGTGCTGTGTCCCGATATCTCAGTCTGAAGTGCTGGTACTAATGCTGCCCAGCCCTGCCCTATTGCCATGTACAGATGACTCACCTGCAGACCCGTGTCTACACGTAAATAACCGGCATTCATATGTAAATAGCGGCGGCATTACTAAGTAAACAGCTGCGGCTGGCGGCATTGATATGTATATAGTGCTGTAACCTCTAGCAACTAATCAGTGAGCCGTAATGTGTGCTGTAACCTCTAGCAACCAGTCAGTAAGCAGTAATGATATGCTGTAACTGCTGGCAACCAATCACAATTGCTGCCTGATCTGATACAGTAACTGATTTTAAGTCTAGCTGCTATTTATTGTATGTCTCAAAGCAGGTGGAGTGTGAAATTGCATGGGGGGGGGGGGGGGGGGAAGAAAATTTTTGCCCAGGGTCCAATCAATATTAAAGACAGCCCTGTATATTAGTCTCAGAAAAAGATCTTGTTCAGTCAATCGGTACCTCCCTTTTATGTTTCCAGTACAGAGTGAGGGGCTGGTTGTTATAAGTAACAAGCAACAAGTACTGATCTTCCTTCATTCACATTTATTAACAACATCCATACTTTCCAATTTCCTCTGCCTAGCTTAGGTAGGTGTGTTTCTAACCAAATCGTACCTACATTTTACTAATGACTCACCCAAGCTTTGTATGTACTGACATGTTGAAGAATGTCCACAAAGAATTTATTAAAACTGTAAACTTTCATCCAGTTTATTGTTCTTATATAACTATAGCTCAGGGGTTTGAAAAATAATAATCAGAGATAATCCCAGGATTCAGGATGTCTGCGTAAATGCAAGCACTATAATTATTATGTAATGAGTATGGTATAGAAATGTGTATAATACGACAATTAGAAGTGCTAAAGCTCTGATGATGACAGCTGAAGCAGACAAAAACATATGCAGAATTTTTCAGTGCCCAATGGCATACAACAAATCCAATGAAGACAGAAGCCCTGCAACTGATACACTTAGTGTAGTGTTGTTTCACCCAAAAATGACAGTTCAGGTTTGTAGCAATCAAAGTAGACGTCTTATAATTCTCTCTATGGTCCCTCACTGCGGTTACCTCTGACTTTCTCTACATTCATCATAGGGATAGATTAAGAAACGGGCATAGGGTAAAATACCAAGTGCAAAAATGTATATGGCAAATGTTCATATTAGCCTGTGTCCTTGGAAAAAAAGTGTGGGAACTCACCCAAGATTCCCGCCCCCCACCTCAAAAATTAAAAAGTGTGTGTGTGTCTGCAGAGGTTGAAGGGGTGGGGGGTCAGCCTGTCAGTGCTCAGACCATACACTGCATCAAATTGGACTGCATGGCTGTCATCCCAAAAGGAAGCCTCTTCTAAAGATGATGCTCAAGAAAGACCGCAAACAGTTTGCTGAAGACAAGCAGGCTAGGGACATGGATTACTGGAACAATGTTCTGTGGTCTGATGGGACCAAGAGAAACTTATTTGGTTCAGATGGTGTCAAGCATGTGTGGCGGCAACCAGGTGAGGAGTATAAAGACAAGTGTGTCTTGCCTACAGTCAAGCATGGTGGTGGGAGTGTCATGGTCTGGGGCTGCATGAGTGCTGCCGGCACTGGGGAGCTACAGTTCATTGAGGGAACCATGAATGCCAACAAGTGCTATGACATACTCAAGCAGAGCATGATCCCCTCCCTTCGGAGACTGGGCCGAAGGGCAGTATTCCAACATGATAACGACCCCAAACCAGTGTTACCAACCTACCAGATTGAAATTTACTGGCACAGCCAAGTTTTTACTGGCATTTCCAAAACTTACAAAATTACAGTTTTAAGTGCAAATTACAGTATTTAGGCTACAAACAAATACAATATGCAATTAGCAATATGATTTAAGGTAGATAATAAGGCAAAAAAACATATTTCAATTTTTTTTTTTTTGATATAGTAAGTAAGTAGCTCAGGGACCGGCCTCAGGAGGGTAAGAAATTAGAATGGGCGGCACACACACATAAAATTCACTCTCACAGTGACACTAACAGCAGTGTGCAGCAGCACAGATGATGATGATGACACCTCACTGACACAACACGTCCCCTCCTGAGTCCCAGTGACATTCTCTCTCCAAGGCAAGCGGTCCCTCCAGTCCACTCCAGTCCAAACAGCACTGACGGTCCTGATCCCAGCTTGTCTTGCTCCCATACCGCAGACCCGCACACAAGGCTCTGGCTGCTTTGCTTGGCTTCATTGCACCATGACATCACAGGACATGCTCAGGCACTGCCTCTGCCAGAGCCGTCCGATCACACTGTAGCAGGCACTGGGATGGTCCCAGCCGACTGCGGACCAATCCGAGGGTCACAGCCATATTTTTTTACTGGCAACATTAAACTTTTATTGGAATTTACTGGCAGGAGAAAACTGCCTGTTTTTTACTGGCTGCCAGTAAAAATACTGACGGTTGGCAACACTGCCCCAAACACACCTCCAAGACGACCCCTGCCTTGATAAAGAAGCTGAGGGTAAAGGTGATGGACTGGCCATGCATGTCTCCAGACCTAAACCCTATTGAGCATCTGTGGGGAATCCTCAAATGGAAGGTGGAGGAGCGCAAGGTCTCTAACATCCACCAGCTCCGTGATGTCGTCATGGAGGAGTGGAAGAGGACTTCAGTGGCAACCTGTGAAGCTCTAGTGAACTCCATGCCAAAGAGGGTTGAGTCAGTGCTGAAAAATAATGGTGACCACACAAAATATTGACACTTTGGACCCAATTTTCACATTTTCACTTAGGGGTGTACTCACTTTTGTTGCCAGCGGTTTAGACATTAATGGCTGTGTGTTGAGTTATTTTGAGGGGACAGCAAATTTGCACTGTTATACAAGCTGTACACTCACTACTTTACATTGTAGCAAAGTGTAATTTCTTCCGTGTTGTCACATGAAAATATATCATAAAATATTTACAAAAATGTGAGTAGTGTACTCACTTTTGTGAGATACTGTATACACACACACACACACACAATGTCCTCAGGATGCATGTGTCCTCAGTGCCCATCAAATACAGCCTGATCAGTGCCCATCCAATGCGGTCTTACCAGTGCCCATCAGCAGCTTTACCAGTGCCCAGCAATGCGGCCTCACCAGTGCCCAGCAACGTGGCCTCACCAGTGCCCAGCAATGCAGCCTCACCAGTGCCCAGCAATGCAGCCTGATCAGTGTCCCCAGCAATGCAGCCTTACCAGTGTCCCCATCAATGCAGCCTTAACAGTGTCTCCAGCAATGCAGCCTTACCAGTGTCCCCAGCAATGCAGCCTGATCAGTGTCCCCAGCAATGCAGCCTGATCAGTGTCCCCATAAGTGCAGCCTGATCAGTGTCCCCATCAGTGCAGCCTCACCAGTGTATCCAGAAATGCAGCCTGATCAGTGTCCCCAGAAATGCAGGCTGATCAGTGTCCCCAGCAATGCAGCCTGATCAGTGTCCCCAGCAATGCGGCCTGATCAGTGTCCCCAGTGTCAACGGGGGTCAGTCTGCCCCAGGTGCCACACAATGGGGAGGATGTCAAAAAAAGTGCAGTCAAACCCTACACTGAAAATGGTACAAACGGACTTATAAGTGCAATAGTAAAACTTGTATAAGAATATAAGGAATATCCAGTGCAAATCACCCAATGTATTGCAATATAGTGATGGTGTCACCCCGTATACAAAAATATTTTTAGAAATTGCAGAGCTGCAATGTGCAAATATTGGTGAAACCCCATATATATATATATATATATAATAATGATAATAAATGTAACATTGATCTACATATTTTAATTATATTATTATTAGTATTATATATAAGGACTTTCACCACTATTTGCACATTTGTTTTACTTTTTATTGATTCATGTTGGAGGGGGAACCAGCTCAAAAGATTCTGAGGGTATTGCTTTTGAATTTTTTTTTTTTTTTGCTTGCGTGGTAGTTTTATTTGATTTGGTATGTCCTCTGTATACTGGAGCCAGTGGCCCTGTATACTGATGGTCAGTGTGCCCCTGCATACTGGTGGTCAGGGCTTTTTTCTCAAAGAATAGATGCAGCATCTCAACCACGCTTCCATCACAATACAAATGACCCCCTCTCACCCACTAAGGGGGAGAGAAAGACGCATCCAATGGCAAGTCTGGCCAAATTATACTAATAGTTGCAGGGTCTTAAAGGGGCACTGTTAAATACCAGGAGAGTGTTACACACAGGATGCAGAGTCCAGGAGTGTGTAGTGTGTCACTTACAGAGTGTAGGGTTCATGAGTGCACTACATGCACAGTGCATGTTTCAGAACTATGCTACATACAGTGTGCTGAATTCAGGAGCGCATTATGTACAGAATGCAGAGTTCTGGCTTGCACTACATACACAGTGCAGGGGAGTGCGCCACACAAAGAGTGCAGAGCTCAGGGGTGCGCTATTTACAGAATGCAATGTTCAGAAGTGTGCTACGTACAGAGTTCAGGGTTGTACATTTTTCAGGAGTGTGCAACAATAAAAAGTGCACACTTCAGGGTTGCACTATTTACAAAGTGCAGTATTCAGGCTTGTGCTACACACACAGTGCAAGATTATGGTGTGTGTTACACACACAATGCAGGGTTCAGGAGGGCACTACGCACACAATGCAGGGTTCAGGAGTGCACTTAGCACACAATGCAGGGTTCAGGAGTGAACTACGCACACAATGCATTGTTCAGGAATGCACTACGCACACTAATTCAGGGTTCAGGATTTCAATACGCACACTTATGCAGGGTTCAGGATTGCACTATGCACACTTATGCAGGGTTCAGGATTGTACTACACACACTAATACAGGGTTCAGGATTGCACTATGCACACAATGCAGGGTTCAGGAGTGCACTACGTACACAATGCAGGATTCAGGAGTGCGCTACGCACACAATGCAGGGTTCAGAAGTGCGCTATGCACACAATGCAGAGTTTAGGAGTGCACTACGCACACAATGCAGGGTTCAGGAGTGCGTAACACACAATGCAAGGTTCAGGAGTGCGATGCGTACACAGTGCAGAGATCAGGAGTGTGCTACGTACACAATCCAGAGGTCAGGAGTGTGCTACATACACAATATAGAGTTCAGGAGTGCGCTACGCACACATTGCAGAGATCAGGAGTGCACTACGCACACAGTGCAGAGATTAGGAGTGCACTACGCACACAGTGCAGAGATCAGGAGTGCACTATGCACACAGTGCAGAGATCAGAGAAAAGCATGTAGTGCGTTTTTCCCGGATTTGCATTTTTTAATCTGCCCAACAACAAATTGGCCAAAAAAAAGCACTACGCAACAAGATGCAGGGATCAGGAGTGCACTATGCACAAGATGCAGGGATCAGGACTGAACTATGCACACGATGCAGGGATCTGGGGTGTGATATGTACATAATGCAGGGTCCAGCAGTGCGCTATGTACACAATGCAGGGTCCAGCAGTGCGCTATGTACACAATGCAGATTCAGCCGTGTGCTATGTACACAATGCAGGGTTCAGCAGTGCCCTATGTACACAATGCAGGGTCCAGCAGTGCGCTATGTACACAATGCAGGGTTCAGCCGTGCGCTATGTATACAATGCAGGGTTCAGCAGTGCCCTATGTACACAATGCAGGGTTCAGAAGTGCGCTATGTACAAGAGCCCTGGCTTGTTACTAAAGTGTGGGAAACATAGGGTTAATATAATGCCATCAGAAGAGAAAATCCTTTAATTTTTTAATCCATTCTTCTTGTATTGTGACACCAGCAGTGATGGATGGATAAATGGATGGATGGATGGATGGATGGATGGATGGATGGATAGATGGATGGATGAATGGATGGACACTTCTCACTGTCAGAGTCTCAGTAAGAACCATATGACGTGCTGGCAGAGAGGAATGCAGGTGTCAGAATACAGCATAGATGGATGGATAAACATTCTTGTTCTCCTCTGCTATCCTTCCCACACTGTAGAGACCAGCTTTTTCTCTCCATGCTGGCAGCAGTGCAGGCAAACACAACTCGCTGTTTATCAGTGCTGGGGCTGAGGAATCTGTCTGCTTCTTACAGTGTGTCCCCCATAGCAGGCTGTGTTCTCTCCTCTCTCCCCTTTCCCTCCAGCTGCCGACATCTCCTCTCCTCAGAAGTCAAAGAAGGCGGCCTGGGGGAAGGGGGCGGGTACAGTCTTTACCATTGGCTGAGGACGCAGCAGAGTGGTGGATATCTATCCGCCTCTGAAATTAGCCTGTGCTGGGTCTAGCTAAAGATCATCAGCTTCTGCAGCTGGAGCTGCTGTATCCTTACACAAGAAAAGATTCCCCAGCTTCCGGGCAGCAATAGAGGAGATGCAGGCAAGGAAACAAAAAAACACTGACAAATACTACCATGTGAACTTTGGGGATGCTTGAGCACCCCCAAGCACCCACCTGGCGCCGCCCCGCTTCCCACACACCCACAAGCCTGCCACAGCATGCCTGGCACAGCTTGCAGTCCTGCAGGATGCAGCTGCTAACAGGAACTTTGTTCCTGCTGAGAAAAAAGTGCAGGAACGACATTCCCATGTGTTCCTGCAGGATTCGAGCCCTGCCTCTGCACCAGTGGAGCTTATATTCTAATGCCAATATGCTATCAAGCAGATATGAACACTACTGCCACGTACACACGATCGGACATTCCGACAACAAAATCCATGGATTTTTTCCGACAGATGTTGGCTCAAACTTGTCTTGCATACACACGGTCACACAAATTCCGAGCGTCAAGAACGCGGTGACGTACAACACATACAACGAGCCGACAAAAATGAAGTTCAATAGCCAGTGCGGCTCTTCTGCTTGATTCCAAGCATGTGTGGAACTTTGTGCGTTGGAATTGTGTACACACGATCGGAATTTACGACAATGGATTTTGTTGTCAGAAAATTTGAGATCCAGATCTCAAATTTTGTGTGACGGAAATTCCAATGGAAAATGTCTGATGGAGCCTAAACACGGTCAGAATTTCTGACAACAAGCTCCCATCGAACTGGGACAGGGATGATAAAAAATAAACTGACAGGGACTATAACCCTCCCTTATTCTATCCAAGAAAAAAGTGTTGCCTATAGTTCTACAAATTTCTGATAATTTTATGGAGAGGAATAAGAAGATGTAACCATGCCAATGGTACAGCAGAAAACATATAGCACAGTGGGAAGGTTTGTGGTCCAGGATGATAGGACAGTCAAAATTAGAAGCGGCGCCCCCCCCCCCCCCACACACACACGCACAGTTGCGGAATGCTGGCCGCCCGCATACCGGAAGCATATGGGGGCGCTAGACTAATTTGCCTCTCAGCCCAGTCCGCCCCATAAGACTGGAGCTACACTAACAGTGTAGTGCAAACCGGCGGGGACTCTTTCCATGCTGCCCCCCTGCAAAGTGCTGCCCTAGGCCTGGGCCTTGTCGTCCTATGCCAGGATACAGCGTTGGCCACAGCCCAGTTGGGCATTTGGACTCCCACACATATTGTCTTAGACTTTGAATAAATCCAGTATTTGGAATTTGCAGAAGCAGATAATATAACAAAAAATGCAGAACAAGTCTCTTTTAAGCTAACAGTCCCTGGATGGATGCTCAAGCTTACCTACCCTGATCCTCCACAAATAGTTTCCTGTATTTTCTTTGCATTCAGTATATTACTAATGGAAAAAACAAGGAGAGGTTCCAGTGTGACTTTTTTTTTTTAAACGCAGGTATAACTGTCAGGAACTGGATCACCTGTTGGTGGCACTGGGCTTCCCAGAGGTGGAGGTTGCAGTTCCAGTATCCACTAGCGGGTGTCTCCCAGGAGCCAGTAATCTCCAGTAATAAGTCTCCACCTGATGCTTGTTTGTTGGGAGGATATACAGTGAGGGAAAAGAGTATTTAATCCTCTGCTGATTTTGTACGTTTGCCCACTGACAAAGAAATGATCAGTCTATAACAGTGTTTCTTAATTCCAGTCCTCAAGGTGCACCAACAGTTCATGTTTTTCGGCTCTCTATTATTTTGCACAGGTAATTTGATCAGTTTCACTGCCTTAGTAATTACCACAGCCATTTCATTTGAGGGAATTCCTGAAAACATGACTTGTTGGTGCGCCTTGAGGACTGGAATTGAGAAACGCTGGTCTATAATTTTAATGGTACATTTATTTTAACAGTGACAGACAGAATAACAACAAAAATATCCAGAAAAAAGCATTTCAAAAAAGTTATAAATTGATTTGCATTTTAATGAGTGAAATAAGTATTGGATCCCCTATCAATCAAAATAACAAAATAACTGTTAATCTGTCTCGGTCTAGATTTCCATGCAAGTTCTCACCTCGTGGAGTTTCAATGATCATGAGAATGGTGAGGAATCAACCCAGAACTACACAGGAGAATTTTGTCAAGGATCTCAAGGCAGCTGAGATTATAGTCACACACTGGGTAACACACTACGCCATGAAAGACTGAAATCCCGCAGTGCTCACAAGGTCCCCCTGCTCAAGAAAGCACATGTACAGGCCCATCTGAAGTTCGCTAATGAAAATCTGAATGATTCAGAGGAGAACTGGGTGAAAGTGTTGTGATCAGATGAGACCGAAATCAAGCTCTTTGGCATCAACTTAACTTGCAGTGTTTGGAGGAGGAGGAATGCTGCCTATGACCCCAAGAACACCATCCCCACCGTCAAACATGGAGGTGGAAACATTAAGCTTCAAGGGTGTTTTTCTGCTAAGGGGACAGGACAGTTTCACCGCATCAACGGGATGATGGATGTGGCCATGCACCATCAAAACTTGGGTGAGAACCTCCTTCCCTCAGCCAGAACATTGAAAATGGGTCATGGATGAGCATTCCAGAATGACAATTTCCCAAAACACATGGCCAAGGCAACAAAGGAGTGCCACAAGAAGAAGCACATTAATGTCCTGGAGTGGCCTAGCCAATCTCCAGACCTTAATTCCATAGAAAATATGTGGAGGGAGCTGAAGGTTTGAGTTATTAACCACTTCAGTACCGGCCCATAGTCATATGACGTCCACAGATGGGATCTCCCATCCTGGGTGGGCGTCATATGACGTCCTGGGATTCCCAGCCGCCTAGGGGGCGCGCGCGAGCGCCCGCCGCATTGCTCGGGACCCGGTGCGTGTGCCCGGCGGCCGCGATGTCCGCCGGGCACCCGCGATTGCCCGTTGACTGGGCCGGCATGTGGATCTGTGTGTGTAAACACACAGATCCACAGCCTGTCAGCTCTGAGGAGACCGATCTATGTTCCCAGAATGGAGGAACACTGATCGGTCTCCTCCCCTTGAGCGTCCCCTCCCCCTTCAGTTAGTAATCACTCCCTAGGAAACATATTAACCCCTCCCCGCCCCCTAGTGGTTAACCCCTTCACTGCCTGTCACATTTACACAGTAATCAATGCAATTGTATAGCATTGATCGCTGTATAAATGTGAATGGTCCCAAAAATGTGTCAAAAGTGTCCGATGTGTCCGCCATAATGTCGCAGTCACGAAAAACAATCGCGATCGCCGCTAAAAAAATAAATAATTTTTTTTTTTTAAAAATGCCATAAATCTATCCCCTATTTTATAGACGCTATAACTTTTGCGCAAACCAATCAATATACGCTTATTGCGATTTGTTTTTTAAAAAAAAAATTGGGATATTTATTATAGCAAAAAGTAAAAAATATTGTGTTTTTTTCAAAATTGTCGCTCTTCTTTTGTTTATAGCGCAAAAAATAAAAACCGCAGAGGCGATCAAATACCACCAAAAGAAAGCTCTATTTGTGGTGAAAAAAGGACGTCAATTTTTTTTGGGTACAACGTCGCACGACCGCGCAATTGACATTTAAAGTGCGACAGCGCTGAAAACTAAAAATTGGCCGGGAAGGAAGGGGGTGAAATTGCCCTGTATTGAACCGGTTAAACGTCAGCCTCAAAACCTTAATGACTTGGAGAGGATCTGCAAAGAGGAGTGGGACAAAATCCCTCCTGAGATGTGAGCAAACATGGTGGCCAACTACAAGAAACATCTGACATCTGTGATTGCCAACAAGGGTTTTGCCTCCAAGTACTAAGTCATGTTTTGCGAAGGGGTCAAATACTTATTTCATTCATTGAAATGCAAATCAATTTATAACTTTTTTGAAATAACAGTTTTCCTGTCCCATCTCACTGGGCATAACTGCTCAGTGATTGAACAGTTTGTAGGCAGGTACCTACTTTTGGGGTGTACACTGCCCTATGTTATTGTATTGCACTGTATTGTATTAAAGTCTGTGTTAGTGAGTTTTATGTACCAGGTTGCCCATGGAGGTATGAAAGGTTTAAGGTTGCTAACTCCCTAGTGACCATGGTCTTACTTCTGTGGCCCATAAATACAAGGGGAGGTGTCAGGAAAGATTTCACCTGCTGGTGGCACTGTGGCTCCCAGATCTATGGGATGCAGTTCCGGTGTCCACCAGCGGGTGTCTCTCAGCAGTCGGAGGCTGACGATCGTACGAGGATTCACCTGCTTGTGGCACTGTGCTCTCAGATCTTTAAGCTGCAGTTCTGGTGTCCACCAGCAGGTATCTCTCAGCAGTCAGGAGCTGACATCAGCCTCTGCAATCAGGCATCACCTGATGCTGATTGCAAGAGGTGTGTTTTAAACCTGGTGAATGCTATTACACTTTGCCTTGGTATTTTCTCCTTGTGCCCATGATCTGTGTTCCTGAAGCCTGTGACTCTGACCCTGATCCTGCAGCCTGATTCCTTCCTACCCACTCAGTCCGTCTCCTGGTTCCCTTTCCCTGTCCTGTCTTGTTCCCAGCTCCCCTCTGCTTGATCTCTCGTGTTTGACCCTGGCTCTGGTATGGTTTTGATTTGCTTATCCCATGCCCTGTACATAATGGATTTAGACTGTCGTTTGTTTTGTGTTCACTGGTTGTTGGTTCACTGGTTGGGTTACACCATCTACTGTATTGGAGGTGTGTTTTCTTTGTTGTTCACTTATATTTTAATAAATCATATTATTTACACTTTACCTGTGTTTGGTACACTCTGTTGCAGTCCACACATTTCTGGTCACAACGGTCCCTGAAATAATACCAAGGCCAGTCCTGACCAGAAGTGGCTGCACAGGGAAGCCATCTTGGTTTTGCCGTTTGGGGGGAAAATGCATCTGGAGGAGGTTATTTATTTTTCTTTGCTGGTGACAGAGAATAATGAATACTGCCGCCAGATATTGAAGGAGTGGACCAGTGACCAGCTATTAGAATGTATTCAACTTGCTCATCCCCTAGTTGATCAGGGCAGTATGTTGTTTGGAGATGTTCAGCCTCTGATTCAGGTTTGTGCGGAGTTAGCTTTATCCAGTACTCCTAAAGGCAGTGATGACTTTTCTCCCCCTTTCAGTATGGCTCAGGTAGAATCTCTGGTTTGGTTATTGGAGGATGACTTGGTTTATTTCTTTGAGCACTATTCATCATGTTCCTAGCAGGTGTTAATGGAGTGTATTAATGCAGTGTAGTCTCTGGTCAGACAGGCAGCGTGTAAGCCAAATTTTGTTCAACCTTTACTACAGGCATGGTCAGATATATTGCACTCAGCCTCAGTCAGATTGCAACAGCCTATTCCTGCTGCCAGAGACCTGCCTGCTCAGATGTCTCTTTCTTCATCATCCACAGTTGATGCCATGCTACCATGCTACCAACTAAGTATCAGTACCCTGTTTCCACCTGCTGCACCTACCCTGCTTTCAAACCATTTACCTCTTCTCCACTATCTGCAACCATCCCACAAAAATCCTCCTTAGCAACTATTCCCTCTTGTTTATCATCCTCCAGATCTTTCTTCAGCTGCACCCCCTACTTACAGCCCTGCATTCACATACAAAACTTCAGTGGTTAAACCTAAAAAGAAACGTTTTTCTCAACCCACACAATCCTACCACTATCCAATTCTGCCTCCACGCCAGCCGATCTGCTCCAGCCTACATCTACACCAGCCGATTTGCTCCAGCCTGCCTCTATGATTGCCAATGGGGTTAGGCTAGCCTCTGATGGTCTTTAACCTGATGACCCACCTGACCTTGCCAATCCTCTGTCTGCTGTCCAGCCTGATGTTCCAGTGCCCACTGTCCAGCCTGATGATCCGGTGCCTGTTGTCCAGCCTGATGATCTGATGCCCATTGTCCAGCCTGATGATCCAGTGCCCGCTGTTCAGCCTGATTATTCATGCCACTGTTCATCCTGATGTGCCTGTGCCCGTTTTCCAGCCTGATGTGCCTCAACCCACTGCCCAGTCTGATGTGCTTCTGCCTGCTGCCCAGCTTGATGTGCTGCTGCCCAGCCTGATGTGCCTCTGCCCGCTGCCCAGCCTAATGTGCCACTGCCCTGCCTAATGTGCATCTGCCCGCTGCCCAGCCTGATAATCCAGTGCTTGTTGATTTGGTGCCTGCTTTCCAGCCTGCCTCTGATGATCCTTGGACGAAAGATCCGCTTGATTTTATTGACTCTATGCTTACTGCCCTGCTGGATTGTCCTACAGAGGGTAGGATTCCATCTGCCATTGGCTCTGACACGTCTGAGTCTTTGTATACCTGGTATGGGTTACCTGTTCTGCCTAAGGTTCCTTTTTCAGTTGCCTTGATTGGGTCCCTCCTACAGTACGTTGCTCCGATGGCGCCAAACCCTGGTGGTCAGGACATACCCTTCACAATTGGTAGCTATATTTACCTTTGCGACCTTGGTAGTGGTAAGCTCAATGGTAGCGGTAGAGCACCATTTGTGCCTTGCCACAACCCAGATGCGATTGCCACAACTCCAGGTGCATTAGAGGACCTGTGGGGAAACCTAGATGACCTTTGAAGTGTGGAACGAGTCCCGGAGATCAGGCAAGCTACATGATTGTAACCACACATTCCGGTGTCAGAGTTTCGCTGTTGTCACATGACCCCAGGGCTAAGTTTGCGAATGACCCATGGTACCCCAGCGTTGGGATGCCTACTGTTTTGAGGGATTAAATGTCCTATGCTTCTAGGAATCTGGCTGACAGAATACCTAGCCAGTTGCCTAGCCCCAGCGGTGGGGTACTGTCATGGAAGGTTCTATCCGCTGATGACACTGCCTGATATTTGGCGTGCAGTACTGTGGTCCACCAGCAGGTGTCTCCTGGCAGTCTGGAACTGCCAGGGGAGTTTTCCCTTGTTGGTAGTATTATGTGATCTTTGAGCTGCAGTATTGGTGTCCACCAGTGGGTGGTTCCTGGCAGTGTGGGGCCGACATCATCTCCTGCAATCAGGCATCACTTGAGTCTGATTGAGATAAGTATAAATACCTGGCAAGTGCACACACACCTTGCCCTGGTATCGTCCTTGTGCCCTGACCTGCAGACTGTTTATCTGTTAGCCTGATCCTGAACCTGAACCCTGATTCCTGTATCCGGTATCCTGAACCTGTTTGTATCTGTTCCTGTATCCCTGGATCCTTGCCCTGCAGCCTGATCCCTTCCATCTTGTTCCCTGTCTGTTTACTCCTGCCCCCCCCATCTGCTGATCTCCTGTTTATGACCCTGGTCTGGCTTGACTACAATTCTGGTACTTCCTTTTGCTATATATGCTGTTTGGTTTATTATCACTGTTTGGTTGTTTGGTTTGTTCACTCTGTATTGGTGGTGTGTTCACATTTATATGCATTTACTTTAATAAACTTACTTACACCTATTTATGTCTGGTTCACTCTGTCGCAGTCACACAGTTCTGGTCACATCTGGTTTATGACAGGTACCTAGCCAGTTACCAGACCCAGGCGGTGGAACACCTAGCTTCTTTTTGGATCTTGGCAGCAAGGCTTCTTATTTGGAACCCGGCACTCCTTGGGCTTACGAGACATTTTCACTCTGGGCTCTTTCAGCTATGGCTGTTTGGAGCGTCCGGAGGTCGCTCCTTCGAGGGGGGGTACTGTCAGAAATGGTTTCACCTTCTGGTGGCACTGTGGCTCCCAGATCTATGGGCTGCAGTTCCGGTGTCCACAAGTGGGTGTCTCTCAGCAGTCGGAGCCTGAAGGTCGGGAGAGGGTTCACCTGCTGGTGCCACTGTGGCTCCCAGATCTTTAGGCTGCAGTTCCGGTGTCCACCAGCGGGGGTCTCTCGGCAGTCAGGAGCTGACATCATCCCCTGCAATCAGGCATCACCTGAAGCCTGCATCCCATCTCCTGTTCCTGGACTCTGACCCTGATCCTGCAGCCTGATTCCTTTCTACTCGCTCTGTCTGTCTCCTGGTTCCCTTTCCCTGTCCCGTCTTGTTCCCAGCTCCCCTCTGCTTGATCTCCCGTGTTACTGGTACTGGTACGATTATGATTTGGTTATCTCATGCTCTGTACATATTGGATTTAGACTGTCATTTGTTTTGTGTTCACTGGTTGTTGGTTCACTGGTTGGTTGACACTATTTAATGTATTGGAGGTGCGTTTTCTTTGTTGTTCACTCATCTTTTAATAAATCATATTATTTACACCTTACCTGTGTTTGGTACACTCTGTTGCAGTCCACACATTTCTGGTCACACCAGTCCTAGACTAGAGGTAACCATCTAGCACTCTCTAGGAGGCTCTTCTTCATGGGAAGTAGTAGAAAGGCCTGCTGCAAGATGTACTGTAGCTCTTCTAAAGAACACATGGGCAACCATTTTGGGTCACCCAGTTGGGGTACTGAAGCTAGAACATGGACTTTTCCTTGCTTTAAGAGATATGACAGGGGCAGCCTGAGTTGAATAGAGTTAACTGAACTGTGTCTGCAATGGACTGTGAAAGTCTGTGATGTTAACTCTGTATTTGCAAGAACATTCATTAAAAGTTTTTAACCGCTTGCCGACCAGCCACCGCAGTTGTACTCGCAACATGGCTCGGCTGGCTGCGCGAATCACCGTCATGTTATGGCGCTTCTTTTTGTGGCCACAAGGGGCGCACGCCCGCTGCTCGCCCCCGGAGCCAATGCGAGTGCCCGGCAGTCGCGATGACCACTGGGCTCCCGCGATCGCTCGTGACACGGCAAGAACCGGGATCTCTGTCTGTAAACACAGAGATCCCGGTTCTCCAAGGGGAGAAGAGACAGATCGTGTGTTCATACAAAGTATAAACACCGATCTAGGTGTAGTCCTATCCCCCCTTCAGTTAGAACACTTAGCAGGGAACACAGTTAACCCCTTGATCGCCCCCTAGTGTTAACCCCTTCACTGCCAGTGACATTTTTACAGTAATCAATGCATTTCTATAGCACTGATCGCTGTATAAATGCCAATGGTCCCAAAAATGTGTCAAAATTGTCCGATGCGTCTGCCATAATGTCGCAGTCATGATAAAAATCGCAAATCGCCATTACTAGTAAAAAAAAAATAATAATAATAAAAATGGAATAAATCTATCCCCTATTTTGTAGACGCTATAACTTTTGCGCAAACCAATCAATATACGCTTATTGCGATTTTTATTACCAAAAATATGTAGAAGAATACATATCGGCCTACACTGAGAAAAAATTTGCTTTAAAAAAAAAAAGTGGATATTTATTATAGCAAAAAGTGCAAAATATTGTGGTTTTTTTTTTTCAAAATTGTCTCTCTTTTTTTGTTTATAGCGCAAAAAAAAACAAAAAACACAGAGGTGATTAAATACCACCAAAAGAAAGCTCTATTTGTGGGAAAAAAGGACATCAATTTTGTTTGGGTACAGCGTCACATGACCGGGCAATTGTCAGTTTAAGGGACGCAGTGCCGAATCGTAAAAAATGACCTGGTCATTAAAGTGGGAGTCTTTTTTTTTTTTTTAGGTCATTGAGACACTTTGCTAATCCCAAAATAATACTCACAGTTTGGGTGTAATATTTCCGCCTCTGTCTGTTTTCGTACTAAAGAATAACTTTAAAAATGTGATGCTGGCTGTTTCCATCTTGCTTGTGGGCATGTGAAGCCCACAAGCATTGATTTCCTGGATGCGGTGAATGCTGTTCATTCACAGCTTGTTCACAAGCATGATCATTGTTTCCGCACTGAATCTTGGGAAGCCTGACACCAAGCTCCCAGGAGACAGTGCGGCGCCGAGGAAAGGCAATAAACACACCTACTCCCATGGGAGGAGAGACAGGAAGTGCCACAATAAAGTACAATATAAAGGTAATTACAGCGATAAAAAAAAAAAATTGTGCGGCATTTGAACATCTATGCAATTAACTGAAGGGAGTAAGATTAAGTTAAAAATTTGAGTGGAACCCCGCTTTAAGCAGCCAAATCTTCTGGGGCTGAAGCGGTTAAGCTACAAAGTGTCTGTTCTGACATCTCTCAATAGGCGCATGTAAATGTTTCCTACCAAGGTCTACATGTGGAGAATGCTGCAAGAGAAGATCTAAGTGCCATTTCTATAAGTAACCGGTAGTGTGTTGGTGCATAAGCTGCCAGACGGAGTGTGTTTATTGTGACTGGCATGGATGACGGTGTACTCTGGTAGTGAGGGGCTGCCTGATGTGACCCCCTTCCTAGCAGCCAGAGCCCTTAGGTATCTTGAAAAGGAGTGTGGGAGAGGATCCTCAGCAGCATGTTACTGGGAATGAGGTGACATCAAAGCTGGGCTGGAGAGTGGAATACAGACTCTGTGGTATCCCCTCACAAGTACTGCATCATGTAAGGAAGACAGTGTACAGTTGGTCTAGCGTAACGTCGCTGTAAAGTGAATAAGACACTAGGAGTTATTTGTGACACGAACTGTGCTTGCTTCTAAGTTGGAGATGCCCCCTTAATGCACGTATCTCATGACCAGGGCCTCCACCTGCATAGTTGGGCATTAGCAAGCGAAGAAGCTAGAGTTTCCCTTTTCTGGTGATAAGCCCCACCCACAAGCTGTTAAGTACGTAAAGTTAACCCATGTTACACTTCGGGCTTAGCCCTCTGCATAATTCAACAGAGGCTGGCAGATATCACAATAAATAGAAAACCCAGAATGCAGCAAATCCAAATAGAGGTTTGTCTTAATAGTTGTCAAAAGAACTGGTGCATAGCTCCCAACTGTCCCTGATTTCGAGGGGCTGTCCCTGATTTGGAGCAATGTCCCTCTTCCCCCCTCATTTGTCCCTCATTTTGGTCTAATCCATATAGTTGTATACAAAATGCACTTTTTATCTTTTAAAAAGTGTTTCCCAGTGCTAAACTTTTCATCCAATTTCTAAATTGCTGCATTTCTACATTTTAAAAGCCAATATAAAGGAACAGTAGTAAAAAAAAAGTCCTTGTGGATTTAATTAACCTTTTTTTGGTTAATTCTTCTTTAAAGGGGTGTGACAGGGGGCATGTCCTATGCCTCCATACGTTTGTTAGTAGGTGTCCCTCATTCCCATCTCAAAATGTTGGGTGGTATTCTGGTGACATATTTTTTGAGGATCCCAATCGGATATAGGATTTAATTTTGATGTGTAACCCACACACACACCTCCGTGCTACACTATCAGCAGTCTCAAATTAATTGTTTAGCATTATATGAAGTAATTGGAAATCATTTTGAGTATATCAGCTTTGACTTCTGATCTGTTACATTTGCACTGATCTCCCCATATTTGGAAATAAATACTCATTAGCTAGAATTAGGAAAAATGACCAATTCATACTGTGTGGTCAAATGAAAAAAAAAAATTAACTTATATTTTAAGTTGAATTTAGAGGTAACTCTTTAGCTATTGCACATATTGTATCAGTTGACCATTGTGTTAGTTTTGGACAGATAAAGGTTGGCCTCATCCTGAATACTCTCAGCAGATCCAGGCACCCTGCTGTATAAATGTGCACACCCAGATAAGTTCCAAATGTAAATGGACATACAATGGAAACACTGATACTCTTCCAGAAATTATGGCCATCAGACAATCCTCATACAACTGCTAATATAAACTAACAGGAACTAACCACAATATGCAAGGCTGCTATCTTAGATGCATAATCCAAATATTTCACGTTTCACAAGCGTCCTTGTCTCTCGGCCAAATATAATAGCAACAAATATTCTGACATTATTAAAGTGGACACATCTATTACCGAAAAAATAAGTATAACTATCATTCGTTATACTAAATCAGCCAATTTATGGCCAAACAATTAGCAGCTATTTAAAAAACATATGTGAAATGTGAGAAGCACAGACTAATGATATGCAAAAATATTAGCTAACATAGTCCAAATCGGCAGCATTGTGAGTTTTGAAATGTTAGGATTCTAATATTTTTTATGCTGAGATATTTCAAAACATTTTGCAGAATGCATACAAATATCGAGTGGTATTTGAGGATTCCAAAAGACCAGGTACCCTAAAGGGAACATTCTGCAGATTTTGAACAGATTTTCTTTCCCTGTTTTTTATGGTTAGGGCTAACATTACAGTTTAAAAAAAATATTTAATAAACTATCAAAAGTTTGCATATTATTATTTAGTATATTATTTTTACTTGGTGGACATTTATGCCGCGTACACACGGTCGGACTTTTCGTCTACAAAAGTCCAACGGACGCTGACGGACTAAAGCTGGCTGGTAATCCGATCGTGTGTGGGCTTCTCCGGACTTTCAACGGACTTTTTTAGCCTCAAATCCGACGTACTTTAGATTTGAAACATGCTTCAAATCTTTCCGACGGACTCGAGTCCGGTCGAAAAATCCGCTCGTCTGTATGCTAGTCCGACGGACAAAAACCCACGCTAGGGCAGCTATTGGCTACTGGCTATGAACTTCCTTATTTTAGTCCGGTGTACGTCATCACGTAAGAATTCGACGGACTTTTGTGTGATCGTGTGTAGGCAAGTCTGTTCGTTAGAAAGTCCGCCGCAAGTCCGTCGAAAGTCCGCCAAAAGTCCGTCGAAAGTCTGTCGGACAGGCTGTCGGACAGGCTGTCGGACAGGCTGTCGGACTTTTGTAGCTGAAAAGTCCGACCGTGTGTACGCCCCATTAGACTTCTTGTCATGTTTTTTTTTTCTCCTCCACCTCTACCACTGCAAAAAGGGTAATAGCCAGATGTATTATATAGATTACTTTGAGATTCTACATTTTATTTTTTCACTTGATTTTATTGAATTCTCCCTTCTGTGTACATAAAGGTGGCTATACACTATTCTATCAAATTGTTTATTCTCTGTACAATGTACCAAAACTATGGAATAGTAGGGCCCACCTACCTATCCATACAGTCTGTATCTAATCAGGCAGGCCTCTGCACTACATCAGGGAAGACCAACTCGCGGCCCGTGGGCTGCATGCGGCCCCAGAGAGTTTAGCATGTGGCCCAGGCCCATCTGGAGAGACAGAGAGATGCTGGGGAGGCCGTGCAAACATAGTAGCTGTGGCAACCTACATTGAAAAGGCAGACAAATGCACACCTGGATGGATTCCGTGCAAACATAGTTCTGATAGGTGCAGGGTGTATGTGCTAATGGGGTCAGCTGATGAACTGCTTCCTGTGTCTTACTGGTTTCTATGTCCTAAATCTACATATCAGGAAGTCATGAAGTTTTCTATGGAACACACCAGGGGCTAAAGTAAAGCCTTGTTCTAAAAATCGAAGAAAGCTTTTATTTTTCTGCAACAGAGGTACATTAATTGTATATTGGTACATAGGGGAGCTGAAATTTAGAAAAAAAAGGCAAACTTAGCCTTTAAGCATCTCTTTTCCAAGGAGAACACGTTTAATGATTGTAATAATTCCTCATAACCGAGGTTCTCCAGTCCCCTTATTCGTTTTGTTGCCCTTCTCTGGACTCTCTGCAGTTCCAGCACATCCTTCCTGAGGACTGGTGACCAGAACTGGACAGCATACTCAAGATGTGGCTGAACCAGAGTTTTGTAAAGTGGTAGATTTATAGTTTTATCTCTTGAGTAGATACCTTTTTTAACCACTTCAATACAGGACATTTCAGCGCTCTCACATTTTTTTCTCACAAACAGAGCTTTCCTTTGGTGGTATTTAGACACCGCTGGGTTTTTTATTTTTTTGCAATATAAGCAAAAAAAGAGAGAAAATATTGAAAAAAAAAACACTTTTTTGTAAAATTTTGCAAATAAGTAATTTTCTACATAAATTTGGGCCAAAATGTATACTGCTACATATCTTTAGTAAAAATAACCCAAATTAGTGTATATTATTTGGTCTCTGTGAAAGTTATAGAGTCTACAAGCTATGGTGCAAATCATTGAAAATTGATCACACCTGATTTACTGAAGGCCTATCTCATTTCTTGAGACCCTAACAAGCCAGGAAAGTACAAATATCCCCCAAATGACCCCTTTTTGGAAAGCAGACATTCCCAGGTATTTAGTAAGAGGCATGGTGAGTTTTTTGAAGTTGTATTTTTTTCCCACAATTCTTGGGAAAATGAAGAATTTTTTTTTTTTTTTACACGAAATTGTCATAATGACAAGTTATTTCTCTCACGCAGCACATGCATATTTGCAATGACACCCCAAAATACATTCTGCTACTCCTCCTGAGTATAGCGATACCACATGTGTGAGACTTTTACACAGCCTGGCCACATACAGAGGCCCAAGTAGCACCTCCAGGCGTTCTACGAGCATACATTGCACATCTCATTTGATGACAACCTATCACACTTTTGAAGGCCCTGGAGCATCAATGGAAATGCCCACAAAATGACCCCATTTTGGAAAGCTAACACCCCAACGTATAATCTATGAGGCATAATGAGTCTTTTGAACGGTTCATTTTTTTCCAGAAGTTTTCGGAAACTGTGGGGAAAAAAAATGAAAACACATTTTTTTTTCACAAAGTTGTCCATTTATAAGATATTTCCAACACACAACATGTACATAGCAAAAATAACACCCCAAAATACATTCTGCTACTTCTCCTGAGTATGGCGATACTACATGTGTGAGACTTTTACATAGCCTGGCCACATACAGAGGCCCAACATCCAAGTAACACCGTCAGGTGTTCTAGGAGCATAAATTACACAAATAATTTCCTGACAACCTATCACGCTTTTGAAGGCCCTGGAGCACCAGAACAATGGAAATGCCCACAAAATGACCCCATTTTGGAATGCTAACACCCCAATGTATAATCTATGAGGCATAATGAGTCTTTTGAACGGTTCATTTTTTTCCAGAGGTTTTTGGAAAATGTGGGAAAGAAATGAAAACGCATTTTTTTTACACAAAGTTGTCCATTTAAAAGATATTTCCAACACACAGCATGTACATAGCAAATATGACACCCCAAAATACATTCTGCTACTCCTCCTGAGTATGGCGTTACCACATGCATGAGACTTTTACATAGCCTGGCCACATACAGTGGCCCAATATCCAAGTAGCACCGTCAGGCGTTCTAGGAGCATAAATTACACACATAAATTCTTGCCAACCTATCACATTGTTGAAGGCCCTTCATATTTCTAACACATAGCATGTACTCTACATACCAATTACAAACCAAAATACATTCTGCTGAGCAAAGGGTAAAGAATAGATTACCTGCAGTTTTAGTAGTGCAGTGGTCCACACAGGAGAGCATCGGCCCAGGCTGCAGGGAGGAACGTGGACAGCGACAGCGAAACAGACAGCAGGCAGCAGACAGGAATACTGTCAATAGTTAGTACAAACAGAGGTATGGTCAGCACAGCCAAAGTATTTGTCCAGGGAGCAGGCAGGACCATCAAGCTTAGGGCATCGGTCAGGAAAGAATGGGGACAGGGGTAGAGGCTTTTCCCACCCAAATCTCTTTGAAGCCTCCGGACAACCGTCCCCTGTTCTGGGAACACAGAAAACCAAAAACTGTTTTTCTCAACTCAGAACACTATTCTGGAGCCCCCCACATATGGAAGGCAATGATATGGTTGGTTGAGGCATCAGGTAAATATTCAGGACAGGAATTGAAAACGGGGAAATATGGGCTAATAGTTTACAAGAGTGTGATAGGGTCTGAAGCATTCTCTGATGCAAAGGCCAGGTTGGGAAGGACATTGGGGACAAAGGAAACTGGTGTCTTTCCTTACTCCTCTTTTGGTGCACATCCGACATTTTTTTTGGCGTCGTCTTCCAGATCCTGATGGTGGAATATGGTCAGGAAAATGGCGCTCATGTAGTCTGCTGACACAATCAGTGCAAATGCTTTCTGGGGGGGGATACTTGTTGATATATCAGGGCAGTGACAATGTCTTCTGCGAAGTTCCACCGAGGTGTCATCATGGATGGTGGACATGATGTACACATCTTTCGTATCCCTCCACTTCACAGCCAACACTTCCTCGTTCCTCAAGCTTGTCGATTCCCCCCTTTGTAGCATTGTGGTGACTAGATTCTGTGGGAAGACCTTTCTGTTTTTCCTTGCTGTACCGCAGGCCATAGTATTTTTCAGGTATAGGTGGTGGAAAAGGGGCAAACTGGTGTAGTAATTGTCCATGTAAATGTGATACCCCTTTTGGAGGAGTGGGAATGCCAACTCCCAAACAATTTTTCCACTTATTCCCATGTACGTGGACACTCAGGGGGCTGGAGCTGGGAGTCTTTGCCTTCGTACACGCGGAATGAGTGCACATATCCGGTGGAGCTTTCACAGAGCTTGTTGAGCTTCAGCCCATACCTCGCCCTCTTACTGGGGATATACTGTTTGATTCCCAACCGGCCTGTGAAATAGACCAGGGATTCGTCCACAGAGATGTTCTTGTCAGGGATATACATTTCGGCAAACCTCTTGGAGAAAAAATCAATTAGGGGGCGAATTTTATATAATTTATCTGAGGCTGGGTGATTTCGGGGGGGCACTGTGAATTATCGTTGAAATGCAGGAAGAGCATTATAATTTCATATCGGGACCTGGACATGACAGATGAAAAAATTGGCATGTGGTGGATAGGGTTGGTCAACCAATATTTATGCACTTAATTTTTTTTTGTAAGCTCCATGTTGAGCGTTAGGCTTAAAAACAATTTAAGCTCCTCCACTGTTAGGTGTCTCCATTCAAAAGGGCGGGCATAGCTTGAGCTGGGGTTGTTTTCAATGAATTGTTGGGCAAAAAGATTTGGTTTGGTACACAATGCCTTGAACTAATTCGTCAGTGAAAAATAAATGAAAAAAATCAATTTCGGAAAAACCTTCCGTGTTGACTTACACACCTGGCTGTGCTGTGAAAGGGGGGATCGTGGCTGACCCTGTGCTAGAAGGCAGCCACAATGGGTTTGCCAAGGCATCTGGAAGCTGGGTTTGGGCCCTAATTCTTTGGCGTGCAATTCCCGCACTTGTACTGGGCCTTTCCTCCTGGGGTCTAGCAGCGCTTGTACTGGGTCTAGCGCCGTTGGAACTGCTGGTAGCTGCCTGTTGTTCAGACCGTCTTCTTTTTGGACGGACTACTTCCTCCTCCGATTCAGATCCTGATGTGCTGTCTTCGGGGGGGCTCATATTCCGAACCAGAATCAGAACTGGGCGGTGAGTGCTCCCCGCTGCTCTCATCAGTCAGACTCAGAATTTGATATGCCTCTTCTGGAGTGTATACCTTTCTGGACATAGTGGCTGTATGACGGGTAACACTGATGGGCTGCACATCAGGGACTAATGGGCTGATCGTCAGGGACTAATGGGCTGCACCTTGGTAGTAATTGGCTGCAGACAGGTACTCCTGATGGGATCACAGGACAGGTACTCAGATGGGATGTATGGATGACAGGTACTCCGACGGGATGTATGGATGGCAGGTACTCTGGTGGCGGGTACTCCTGGTGATGGGTACTCTGGTGACAGGTACTCTGATGGTGGGTACTCTGGTGACAGGTACTCTGATGGTGGGTACTCTGTTGGCGGGTACTCCTGGTGACGGGTACTCTCATGGTGTGTACTCTGGTGACAGGTAATCTGATGGCGGGTACTCTGGTGACAGGTACTCTGATGGCGGGTACTCTGATGGTGGGTAATCTGGTGACAAGTACTCCTGGGACAGGTACTGCGGTGACAGGTACTCCTGTGACAGGTACTCCAGTGACAGGTACTGTGGTGACAGATATTCATGTGACAGGTACTCCTGTGACAGGTATCTTGGGGACAGGTTCTTTGGTGACAGGTACTGTGGTGACAGGTACTCCAGTGACAGGAACTCTTTATTGGGGGGGGGGGCAATCTGGACACTGTAGTATAAACTGTGTAACTCACTGTTAGCTGATCTCCTCCTCACACTGGATCAGTGTGTGAGGAGAAGAACCCAGCAACAGCCGTTACACTGCGGTTTGTTGACATTTGTGACAGGCTGTGATTGGACACAGCCGGTCACATAGTAAAGAGCAAATTTCATTGGCTCTTTACCCTGATCGGGGGTAGGCTTTGTCAGAGGGAAAAGCCTCAACCCCCGATCGCCGCGCGCACATGACCGGCTGTGATTGGATACAGCCGGTCACGCTGTTTTCACACTCCGCCACCCGCTCATTACCCTCATAAAGGAACGGCTGTGTCCTGAGGGACACGCCGGATCTCCGATCGCCGTGCTGCAGGCCCCCGGGGGCCCGTAGTAGCGGGAAAAGCCAAGGACATCATATGACGCCTGCCCAGGATGGGCAATCCCATCTGTGGACGTCATAAGACTATGGCTGGGTAATGAAGTGGTTAATGCTACAGTTGTGCTCACAAGTTTATATACCCTGGCATAATTTATGATTTCTTGGCCATTTTTCAGAGAATATGAATGATAACACAAAAACATTTCTTTCATTCATGGTAAGTGTTTGGTTGAAGCCATTTATTATTAATCAACTGTGTTTACTCTTTTTAAATCATAATCACAATAAAAACTACCCGAACGACCCTGATCAAAAGTTTACATACCCAGGTGATTTTGGCCTGATAACATGCACACAAGTTGACACAAAGGGGTTTGAATGGCTATTAAAGGTAACCATCCTCACCTGTGATCTGTTTGCTTGTAATTAGTGTGTGTGTAAAAAGTCAATGAGTTTCTGGACTCCGGACAGACCTTTGCATCTCAGTATTTGGAGGAGTCTGTATGGATGGGGCTCAGTATTTGGGGGTCTGTATGGATGGGGCTCAGTATTGGGGATCTGCATGGACAGGGATCAGTATTGGGGGGCCTGTATGGATGGGGGCTCAGTATTGGGGGGTCTGTATGGATGGGGGCTCAGTATTGGGGGCCCTGTATGAATGGGGCTCTGTATGGATGGGGCTCAGTATTGGGGGGTCTGTATGAATGGGGCTCAGTACTGGGGGGTTTGTATGGATGGGGCTCAGTATTCAGGGTCTGTATGGATGGGGCTCATTATTTGGGAGTCTGTATAAATAGGGCTCAGTATTGGGGGGTCTGTATGAACGGGGCTCAGTATTGGGGAGTCTGTATGAACGGGGCTCAGTATTGGGGGTCTATATGAATGGGGCTCAGTATTGGGGGGTCTGTATGAATGGGGCTCAGTATTGGGGTCTGTATGGATGGGGCTTAGTATTGGGGGTCTGTATGAATGGGGCTTAGTATTGGGGGTCTGTATGGATGGGGCTCAGTACTGGGGGGTCTGTATGGATGGGGCTCAGTATTGGGGGGTCTATATGGATGGGGCTCAGTATTGGGGGTCTGTATGAACAAGGCTCAGTTTTGGGGGGTCTGTATGAACAGGGCTCAGTATTGGGGGGTTTGTATGGATGGGACTCAGCATGGATGGGGCCCAGTATGGGGGGTCTGTATGAATAGGGCTCAGTATTGGGGGGTTTGTATGAATAGGGCTCAGTAATGGGGGTCTGTATGGATGGGGGTCAGTATTGGAGGGTCTGTATGAATGGGGCTCAGTATGGGGGGTCTGTATAAATAGGGCTCAGTATTAGGGGGTCTGTATAAATAGGGCTCAGTATTGGGGGTCTGTATGGATAGGGGTCAGTATTGGGGGTCTGTATGGATGGGACTCAGTATTGGGGGTCTGTATGAATGGGGCTCAGTATTGGGGGGTATGTATGGATGGGGCTCAGTATTGGGAGATCTGTATCAATAGGGCTCAGTATTGGGGGGTCTGTATAGATGGGGCTCAGTATTGGGGGGTCTGTATGGATGGGGCTCAGTATTGGGGGGTCTGAATGAACGGGGCTCAGTATTGGGGGGTCTGCATGAACGGAGCTCAATATTGGGGGGTCTGTATGCATGGGGGGTCTTTATGGATGGGCTCAGAATTGGGGGGTCTGTATGAATGGGGCTCAGTATTGGGGGTCTGTATGGATGGGGCTCAGTATTGGGGGATCTGTATGGATGGGGCTCACTATTGGGGGGTCTGTATGAATGGGCTCAGTATTGGGGGTGTCTGTATCGATGGGGTTCAGTAAGGGGGGGTCTATATGAATGGGGCTCAGTATTGTGGGGGCTCTGTATGAACGGGGCTCAGTACTGGGGGTCTGTATGAACGGTGCTCAGTATTGGGGGGTCTGTATGAATGGGGCTCAGTATTGGGGGGTTTGTATGAATAGGGCTCAGTAATGGGGGTCTGTATGGATGGGGGTCAGTATTGGAGGGTCTGTATGAATGGGGCTCAGTATGGGGGGTCTGTATAAATAGGGCTCAGTATTAGGGGGTCTGTATAAATAGGGCTCAGTATTGGGGGTCTGTATGGATAGGGGTCAGTATTGGGGGTCTGTATGGATGGGACTCAGTATTGGGGGTCTGTATGAATGGGGCTCAGTATTGGGGGGTATGTATGGATGGGGCTCAGTATTGGGGGGTCTGTATGAATGGGCTTAGTATTGGGGGGGTCTGTATCGATGGGGTTCAGTAAGGGGGGGTCTATATGAATGGGGCTCAGTATTGTGGGGGCTCTGTATGAACGGGGCTCAGAACTGGGGGTGTGTATGAACGGTGCTCAGTATTGGGGGGTCTGTATGAATGGGGCTCAGTATTGGGGGGTCTGTATGAATGGGGCTTAGCATGGATGGGGCTCAGTATGGGGGGTCTGTATGAATAGGGCTTAGTATTGGGGGGGTCTGTATAAATATGGCTCAGTAATTGGGGGTCTGTATGGATGGGGGTCAGTATTGGGGGGTCTGTATGGATGGGACTCAGTATTGGGGGTCTGTATGAATGGGGCTCAGTATTGGGGGGTATGTATGGATGGGGCTCAGTATTGGGAGATCTGTATGAATGGGGCTCAGTATTGGGGGGTCTGTATGAACGGGGCTCAGTATTGGGGGTCTGAATGAACGGGGCTCAGTATTGGGGGGTCTGTATGAACGGGGCTCAATATTGGGGGGGTCTGTATGCATGGGGGGTCTGTATGGATGGGCTCAGAATTGGGGGGTCTGTATGAATGGGGCTCAGTATTGGGGGTATGTATGGATGGGGCTCAGTATTCGGGGATCTGTATGGATGAGGCTCAGTATTGGGGGGTCTGTATGAATGGGCTCAGTATTGGGGGGGTCTGTATGGATGGGGTTCAGTATTGGGGGGTCTATTTGAATGGGGCTCAGTATTGTGGGGGCTCTGTATGAACGGGGCTCAGTAATGGGGGTCTGTATGAAGGGGGCTCAGTATTGGGGGTCTGTATGAATGGGGCTCAGTATTGGGGGGTCTGTATGGATGGGGCTCAGTATTGGGGGTCTGTATGGATGGGGCTCAGTATTGGGGGCTCTGTATGAATGGGGCTCAGTATGGATGGGGCTCAGTATTGGGGGGTCTGTATGGATGGGATCAGAATTGGCGTCTGTATGAATGGGGCTCAGTATTAGGGGGGTATGTATAAACAGGGCTCAATATTGGGGGTCTGTATGAACAGGCTCAGTATTGGGGGTCTGTATGAATGGAGCTCAGTATTGGAAGGTCTGTATGGATGGGGCTCAGTATTGGGGGGGTCTGTATGGATGGGGCTCAGTATTGGGGGTTCTGTGTGGATGGGGCTCAGTATTGGGGGGTCTGTATGGATGGGGCTCTGTATGAATGGGGCTCAGTATTGGGGGTCTGTATGGATGGGGTTCAGTATTGGGGTCTGTATGAATGGGGCTCAGTATTGGGGGGGTCTGTATGAACGGGGCTCAGTATTGGGGGGTCTGAATGAACGGGGCTCAGTATTGGGGGTCTGTATGAACGGGCTCAATATTGGGGGGTTTGTATGCATGGGGGGTCTGTATAGATGGGCTCAGAATTGGGAGGTTTGTATGAATGGGGCTCAGTATGGATGGGGCTCAGTATTGGAGGGTCTGTATGGATGGGGCTCAGTATTGGGGGCTTTGTATGAATGGGGCTCAGTATAGATGGGGCTCAGTATTGGGGGATCTGTTTGGGTGGGATCAGTATTGGGGGTCTGTATGAATGGGGCTCAGTATTGGAAGGTCTGTATAGATGGGGCCCAGTATTGGCGGGTCTGTATGGATGGGGCTCAGTATTGGCGGGTCTGTATGGCTGGGGCTCAGTATTGGGGGGGTCTGTATGGATGGGGCTCAGTATTGGGGGGGTCTGTATGAATGCAGCACAGTATTGGGGGGGTCTGTATGAACAGGGCTCAGTACCGGGGGGGATGTATGGGTGGGCTCAGTATTGGGGGTCTGTATGAATGGGGCTCAGTATGGATAGGGCTCAGTATTGGGGGGTCTGTATGAATAGGGTTCAGTATTGGGGGGGTCTGTATGAATAGGGCTCAGTATTGGGGGTCTGTATGGATGAGGCTCAGTATTGGTGGTCTATATAAACGGGGCTCAGTATTGGGGGGTCTGTATGAACAGGGCTCAGTATTGGGGGGTCTGTATGAATGGGGCTCAGTATTGGGGGTCTGTATGAACAGGGCTCGGTATTGGGGGGTCTGTATGGATGGAGCTCAGTATTGGGGGATCTGTATGGATGGGCCTCAGTATTGGGGGTCTGTATGAATGGGGCTTAGTATTGGGGGTCTGTATGGATGGGGCTATGTATTGGGAGATCTGTATGAATGGGGCTCAGTATTGGGGGTCTGTATGGATGGGGTTCAGAATTGGGGGCTCTGTATGAATGGGGCTCAGTATTAGGGGGGTCTGTATGAACGGGGCTCAGTATTGGGGGGGTCTGTATGGATGGTACTCAGTATTGGGGGTCTGTATGAATGGGGCTCAGTATTGGGGGTCTGTATGGAGGGGGCTCAGTATTGGGGGGTCTGTATGAACGGGCTCAGTATTGGAGAGGTCTGTATGGATGGGGTTTAGTATTGAGGGATCTATATGAATGGGGCTCTGTATGAACGGGGCTCAGTATTGGGGGTCTGTATGAACGGGGCTCAGTATTGGGGGTCTGTATGAATGGGGCTTAGTATTGGGGGGTCTGTATGGATGGGGCTCAGTATTGGGGTCTGTATGGATGGGGCTCAGTATTGGAGGGTCTGTATGGATGGGGCTCAGTATTGGGGGCTTTGTATGAATGGGGCTCAGTATGGATGGGGCTCAGTATTGGGGGTCTGTATGGATGGGATCAGTATTGGGGGTCTGTATGAATGGGGCTCAGTATTGGAAGGTCTGTATAGATGGGGCCCAGTATTGGCGGGTCTGTATGGATGGGGCTCAGTATTGGCGGGTCTGTATGGATAGGGCTCAGTATTGGGGGGTCTGTATGAATAGGGTTCAGTATTGGGGTGGTCTATATGAACAGGGCTCAGTATTGGGGGTCTGTATGGATGAGGCTCAGTATTGGTGGTCTATATAAACGGGGCACAGTATTGGGGGGTCTGTATGAACAGGGCTCAGTATTGGGGGGTCTGTATGAACAGGGCTCAGTATTGGGGGGTCTGTATGAATGGGGCTCAGTATTGGGGGTCTGTATGGATGGAGCTCAGTATTGGGGGATCTGTATGGATGGGCCTCAGTATTGGGGGTCTGTATGAATGGGGCTTAGTATTGGGGGGTCTGTATGGATGGGGCTATGTATTGGGAGATCTGTATGAATGGGGCTCAGTATTGGGGGGTCTGTATGGATGGGGCTCAGTATTGGGGGCTCTGTATGAATGGGGCTCAGTATTAGGGGGGTCTGTATGAACGGGGCTCAGTATTGGGGGGTCTGTATGGATGGGACTCAGTATTGGGGGTCTGTATGAATGGGGCTCAGTATTGGGGGTCTGTATGGAGGGGGCTCAGTATTGGGGGGTCTGTATGAACGGGCTCAGTATTAGAGAGGTCTGTATGGATGGGGTTTAGTATTGGGGGATCTATATGAATGGGGCTCTGTATGAACGGGGCTCAGTATTGGGGGTCTGTATGAACGGGGCTCAGTACTGGGGGTCTGTATGAATGGGGCTTAGTATTGGGGGGTCTGTATGGATGGGGCTCAGTATTGGGGTCTGTATGGATGGGGCTCAGTATTGGAGGGTCTGTATGGATGGGGCTCAGTATTGGGGGCTTTGTATGAATGGGGCTCAGTATGGATGGGGCTCAGTATTGGGGGTCTGTATGGATGGGATCAGTATTGGGGGTCTGTATGAATGGGGCTCAGTATTGGAAGGTCTGTATAGATGGGGCCCAGTATTGGCGGGTCTGTATGGATGGGGATCAGTATTGGCGGGTCTGTATGGCTGGGGCTCAGTATTGGGGGGTCTGTATGGATGGGGCTCAGTATTGGGGGGTCTGTATGAACAGGGCTCAGTACTAGGGGGGTTGTATGGATGGGCTCAGTATTGGGGGTCTGTATGAATGGGGTTCAGTATGGATAGGGCTCAGTATTGGGGGGTCTGTATGAATAGGGTTCAGTATTGGGGGGTCTGTATGAATAGGGCTCAGTATTTGGGGTCTGTATGGATGAGGCTCAGTATTGGTGGTCTATATAAACGGGGCTCAGTATTGGGGGGTCTGTATGAACAGGGCTCAGTACTGGGGAGTCTGTATGAATGGGGCTCAGTATTGGGGGTCTGTATGAACGGGGCTCAGTATTGGGGGGTCTGTATGGATGGGCCTCAGTATTGGGGGTCTGTATGAATGGGGCTCAGTATTGGGGGGTCTGTATGTATGGGGCTATGTATTGGGAGGTCTGTATGAATGGGGCTCAGTATTGGGGGGTCTGTATGGATGGGGCTCAGTATTGGGGGCTCTGTATGAATGGGGCACAGTATTGGGGGTCTGTATGGATGGGGCTCAGTATTGGGGGGGTCTGTATGGATGGGGCTCAGTATTGGGGGCTTTGTATGGATGGGGCTCAGTATGGATGGGGCTTAGTATTGGGGGGTCTGTATGGATGGGATCAGTATTGGGGGTCTGTATGAATGGGGCTCAGTATTGGAAGGTCTGTATAGATGGGGCCCAGTATTGAAGGGTCTGTATGGATGGGGCTCAGTATTGGGGGGTCTGTATGAATGCAGCACAGTATTGGGGGGTCTGTGTGGATGGGGCTCAGTATTGGGGTCTGTATGGATGGGGCTCAGTATTGGGGGCTTTCTATGAATGGGGCTCAGTATGGATGGGGCTCAGTATTGGGGGTCTGTATGGATGGGATCAGTATTGGGGGTCTGTATGAATGGGGCTCAGTATTGGAAGGTCTGTATAGATGGGGCCCAGTATTGGCGGGTCTGTATGGATGTGGCTCAGTATTGACGGGTCTGTATGGCTGGGGCTCAGTATTGGGGGGGTCTGTATGGATGGGGCTCAGTATTGGGGGGTCTGTATGAATGCAGCACAGTATTAGGGGGGTCTGTATGAACAGGGCTCAGTACTAGGGGGGTTGTATGGATGGGCTCAGTATTGGGGGTCTGTATGAATGGGGTTCAGTATGGATGGGGCTCAGTATTGGGGGGTCTGTATGAATAGGGTTCAGTATTGGGGGGGGTCTGTATGAATAGGGCTCAGTATTTGGGGTCTGTATGGATGAGGCTCAGTATTGGTGGCCTATATAAACGGGGCTCAGTATTGGGGGGGGTCTGTATGAACAGGGCTCAGTACTGGGGGGTCTGTATGAATGGGGCTCAGTATTGGGGGGTCTGTATGAACGGGGCTCAGTATTGGGGGGTCGGTATGGATGGAGCTCAGTATTGGGGGATCTGTATGGATGGGCCTCAGTATTGGGGGTCTGTATGAATGGGGCTCAGTATTGGGGGGTCTGTATGGATGGGGCTATGTATTGGGAGGTCTGTATGAATGGGGCTCAGTATTGGGAGGTCTGTATGGATGGGGCTCAGTATTGGGGGCTCTGTATGAATGGGGCTCAGTATTAGGGGGGTCTGTATGAACGGGGGTCAGTATTGGGGGGGTCTGTATGAACAGGGCTCAGTATTGGGGGTCTGTATGAACGGGGCTCAGTATTGGGGGGGTCTGTATGGGTGGGGGGGTCTGTATGGATGGAACTCAGTATTAGGGGGTCTGTATGAACAGGGCTCAGTATTGGGTGGTCTGTATGAACGGGGCTCAGTATTGGGGGGTCTGTATGGATGGGGGGTCTGTATGGATGGGACTCAGTATTGGGGGTCTGTATGAATGGAGCTCAATATTGGGGGGTCTGTATGAATTGAGCTCAGTATTGGGGGCTCTGTATGAATGGGGCTCAGTATTGGGGAGTCTGTATGGATGGGGTTCAGTATTTGTGGTCTGTAAGAATGGGGCTCAGTATTGGGAGATCTGTATGAACGGGGCTCAGTATTGGGGGGTCTGTATGGTTGGAGCTCAGTATTGGGGGGTCTGTATGGATGGGGCTCAGTATTTGGTGGTCTGTGTGGATGGGGCTCAATATTGGGGGGTTTGTATGGATTTAGCTCAGTATTGGGGGCTCTGTATGAATGAGGTTCAGTATTGGGGGGTCTGTATGGATGGGGCTCAGTATTTGGGGTCTATAAGAATGGGGCTCAGTATTGGGGGGGTCTGTATGAATAGGGCTCAGTATTAGGGGGTCTGTATGAATGGGGCTTAGTATTGGGGGTTTGTATGGAGGGGGCTCAGTATTGGGGGGTCTATATGGATGGCGCTCAGTATTGGGGGGTCTGTATGGATGGGGCTCAGTATTGGGGGTCTGTATGAATAGGGCTCAGTATTGGGGGATCTGTATGGATGGGAGTCTGTATGAACTGGGCTCAGTATTGGGGGGTCTGTATGGTTTGGGCTCAGTATTAGGGGGTCTGTATGAACAGGGCTCAGTATTGGTGGTTCTGTATGGATGGGGCTCAGTATTGGAGGGTCTGTATGAACGGGGCTCAGTATTGGGGAATCTGTATGAAGGGGTCTCAGTATTGGGGGGTTTGTAAGGATGGGTCTCAGTATTGGGGGTTCTGTATGGATGGGGCTCAGTATTGGGGGCTCTGTATGAATGGGACTCAGTATTGGGAGCTCTGTATGAATGGGGCTTAGTATTGGGGGCTCTTTATTGATGAGGCTCAGTATTTGGGGGTCTGCATGGATGGGGCTCAGTATTGGGGGGTCTGTATGAACGGGTCTCAGTATTGGGGGTGTGTATGAACGGGTCTCAGTATTGGGGGTCTGTATGAATGGGTCTCAGTATTGGGGGGTCTGTATGGATGGGGCTCAGTATTGGGGGGGTCTGTATGAACAGGGCTCAGTATTGGGGGGGTCTGTATGAACGGGGCTCAGTTTTGAGGGTTCTGTATGGATGGGGCTTTGTATTGGGGGGCTGTATGAATGGGGCCCAGAATTGGGGGGGTCTGTATGAACGGGGCTCAGTATTGGGGGGTCTTTATGAATGGGGCTCAGTACTGGGTGGTCTGCATGGATGGGGCTCAGTTTTTGGGGTCTGTATGGATGGGTCTTAATATTGGGATCTGTATGAATGGGGCTCAGTATTGGGGGGGGTCTGTATGAACAGGGCTTAGTATTGGGGGGTCTGTATGAATGGGGCTCAGTATTGGGGGGTCTGTATGAACGGGGCTCAGTATTGTGGGGTCTGTATGAACAGGGCTCAGTATTGGGGGTCTGTATGAACAGGGCTCAGTATTGGGGAGGGGTCTATATGAACGGGGCTCAGTATTGGGGAGGGGTCTAAATGAACGGGGCTCAGTATTGGGGGGGGTCTGTATAAACAGGGGTCAGCATTGGGGAGGGGTCTAAATGAACGGGGCTCAGTATTGGGGGGTCTGTATGAACGGGGCTCAGTATTGGGGAGGGGTCTATTTGAATGGGGCTCGGTATTGGGGGGTCTGTATGAACGGGGTTCAGTATTGGGGGGTCTGTATGAACGGGGCTCTGTATTGGGGGTCTGTATGAATGGGGCTCAGTATTGGAGGTCTGTATGAACGGGGCTCAGTATGGGGGGTCTGTATGAACGGGGCTCAGTATGGGGGGTCTGTATGAATGGGGCTCAGTATTGGGGGGTCTGTATGAATGTGGCTCAGTAATGGGGGGTCTGTATGAAAGTGGCTCAGTAATGGGGGGTCTGTATGAATGTGGCTCAGTATTGGGGGGTCTGTATGAATGGGAGTCTGTATGAACTGGGCTCAGTATTGGGGGGTCTGTATGGTTTGTGCTCAGTATTAGGGGGTCTGTATGAACAGGGCTCAGAATTGGTGGGTCTGTATGGATGGGGCTCAGTATTGGAGGGTCTGTATGAACGGGGCTCAGTATTGGGGAAACTGTATGAATGGGTCTCAGTATTGGGGGGTTTGTATGGATGGGTCTCAGTATTGGGGGTTATGTATGGATGGGGCTCAGTATTGGGGGCTCTGTATGAATGGGGCTTAGTATTGGGGGCTCTTTATTGATGGGGCTCAGTATTTGGGGGTCTGCATGGATGGAGGTCAGTATTGGGGGGTCTGTATGAATGGGTCTCAGTATAGGGGGTCTGTATAAACGGGTCTCAGTATTGGGGGGTCTGTATGGATGGGGCTCAGTATTGGGGGGTCTGTATAAACAGGGCTCAGTATTGTGGCGGTCTGTATGAACGGGGCTCAGTATTGAGGGTTCTGTATGGATGGGGCTTAGTATTGGGGGGGGTCTGTATGAATGGGGCCCAGTATTGAGGGGTCTGTATGAACGGGGCTCAGTATTGGGGGGTCTGTATGAATGGGGCTCAGTACTGGGTGGTCTGCATGGATGGGGCTCAGTTTTCGGGGTCTGTATGGATGGGTCTTAATATTGGGGTCTGTATGAATGGGGCTCAGTTTTGGGGGGGGTCTGTATGAACAGGGCTCAGTATTGGGGGGTTTGTATGAATGGGCATCAGTATTGGGGGTCTGTATGAACGGGGCTCAGTATTGGGGGTCTGTATGAACGGGCTCAGTATTGGGGGGGTCTGTATGAACAGGGCTCAGTATTGGGGAGGGGTCTCTATGAACAGGGCTCAGTATTGGGGGGTCTGTATGAACAGGGGTCAGTATTGGGGAGGGGTCTATATGAACGGGGCTCAGTATTGGGGGGTCTGTATGAACGGGGCTCAGTATTGGGGGGTCTGTATGAACGGGGCTCAGTATTGGGGAGGGGTCTATTTGAACGGGGCTCAGTATTGGGGGTCTGTATGAACGGGGCTCAGTATGGGGGGTCTGTATGAACGGGGCTCTGTATTGGGGGGTCTGTATGAATGGGGCTCAGTATTGGGGGGTCTGTATGAACGGGGCTCTGTATGGGGGGTTGTATGGATGGGCTCAGTATTGGGGGTCTGTATAAATGGGGTTCAGTATGGATAGGGCTCAGTATTGGGGGGTCTGTATGAATAGGGTTCAGTATTGGGGGGGTTTGTATGAATAGGGCTCAGTATTGGGGGTCTGTATGGATGAGGCTCAGTATTGGTGGTCTATATAAACGGGGCTCAGTATTGGGGGGGTCTGTATGAACAGGGCCCAGTACTGGGGGGTCTGTATGAATGGGGCTCAGTATTGGGGGTCTGTATGAACGGGGCTCAGTATTGGGGGGTCTGTGTGGATGGAGCTCAGTATTGGGGGATCTGTATGGATGGGCCTCAGTATTGGGGGTCTGTATGAACAGGGCTCAGTATTGGGGGGTCTGTATGGATGGAGCTATGTATTGGGAGGTCTGTATGAATGGGGCTCAGTATTGGGGGGGTCTGTATGTATGGGGCTCAGTATTGGGGGCTCTGTATGAATGGGGCTTAGTATTAGGGGGGTCTGTATGAACGGGGTTCAGTATTGGGGGGGTGTGTATGAACAGGGCTCAGTATTGGGGGTCTGTATGAACGGGGCTCAGTATTGGGGGGGTCTGTATGGGTGGGGGGGTCTGTATGGATGGGACTCAGTATTGGGGGGTCGGTATGAATGGAGCTCAGTATTGGGGGTCTGTATGGATGGGGCTCAGTATTGGGGGGTCTATATGAACAGTGCTCAGTATTGGGTGGTCTGTATGAACGGGGCTCAGTATTAGGGGTCTGTATGGATGGGGGGTCTGTATGGATGGGACTCAGTATTGGGGGTCTGTATGAATGGAGCTCAATATTGGGGGGTCTGTATGAATTGAGCTCAGTATTGGGGGCTCTGTATGAATGGGGCTCAGTATTGGGGGGTCTGTATGGATGGGGCTCAGTATTTGTGGTCTGTAAGAATGGGGCTCAGTATTGGGAGATCTGTATGAACGGGGCTCAGTATTGGGGGGTCTGTATGGATGGAGCTCAGTATTGGGGGGTCTGTATGAATTAAGCTCAGTATTGGGGGCTCTGTATGAATGGGGCTCAGTATTGGGGGGTCTGTATGGATGGGGCTCAGTATTTGGGGTCTGTAAGAATGGGGCTCAGTATTGGGAGATCTGTATGAATGGGGCTCAGTATTGGGGGGGTCTGTATGGATGGAGCTCAGTATTGGCGGGTCTGTATTGATGGGGCTCAGTATTTGGGGGTCTGTGTGGATGGGGCTCAATATTGGGGGGTCTTTATGGATTGAGCTCAGTATTGGGGGCTCTGTATGAATGAGGCTCAGTATTGGGGGGTCTGTATGGATGGGGCTCAGTATTTGGGGTCTGTAAGAATGGGGCTCAGTATTGGGGGGTCTGTATGAATAGGGCTCAGTATTAGGGGGTCTGTATGAATGGGGCTTAGTATTGGGGGGTTTGTATGGAGGGGGCTCAGTATTTGGGGGTCTATATGGATTGGGCTCAGTATTGGGGGGTCTGTATGGATGGGGCTCAGTATTGGGGGGTCTGTATGAATGGGGCTCAGTATTGGGGGATCTGTATGGATGGGAGTCTGTATGAACTGGGCTCAGTATTGGGGGGTCTGTATGGTTTGGGCTCAGTATTAGGGGGTCTGTATGAACAGGGCTCAGTATTGGTGGGTCTGTATGGATGGGGCTCAGTATTGGAGGGTCTGTATGAACGGGGCTCAGTATTGGGGAATCTGTATGAATGGGTCTCAGTATTGGGGGATTTGTAAGGATGGGTCTCAGTACTGGGGGTTCTGTATGGATGGGGCTCAGTATTGGGGGCTCCATATGAATGGGGCTCAGTATTGGGGGCTCTGTATGAATGGGGCTTAGTATTGGGGGCTCTTTATTGATGGGGCTCAGTATTTGGGGGTCTGCATGGATGGGGCTCAGTATTGGGGGGGTCTGTATGGATGGGGCTCAGTATTGGGGGGTCTGTATGAACAAGGCTCAGTATTGGGGGGGTCTGTATGAACGGGGCTCAGTTTTGAGGGTTCTATATGGATGGGGCTTAGTATTGGGGGGGGGGGAGGCTGTATGAATGGGGCCCAGTATTGGGGTGGTCTGCATGGATGGGGCTCAGTTTTTGGGGTTTGTATGGATGGGTCTTAATATTGGGGTCTGTATGAATGGGGCTCAGTATTGGGGGGTCTGTATGAACAGGGCTTAGTATTGGGGGGTCTGTATGAACGGGGCTCAGTACTGGGGGGTCTGTATGAACGGGGCTCAGTATTGGGGGTCTGTATGAACAGGGCTCAGTATTGGGGAGGGGTCTATATGAACGGGGCTCAGTATTGGGGGGGTCTGTATAAACAGCGGTCAGCATTGGGGAGGGGTCTATATGAACAGGGCTCAGTATTGGGGGGTCTGCATGAACCGGGCTCAGTATTGGGGAGGGGTCTATTTGAACGGGGCTCAGTATTGGGGGGGTCTGTATGAACGGGGCTCAGTATTGGGGGTCTGTATGAACGGGGCTCAGTATGGGGGGGTCTGTATGAACGGGGCTCAGTATGGGGGGTCTGTATGAATGGGGCTCAGTATTGGGGGGTCTGTATGAATGTGGCTCAGTACTGGGGTGTCTGTATGAAAGTGGCTCAGTATTGGGGGGTCTGTATGAATGGGGCTCAGTATTGGGGGGTCTGTATGAATGGGAGTCTGTATGAACTGGGCTCATTATTGGGGGGTCTGTATGGTTTGAGCTCAGTATTAGGGGGTCTGAATGAACAGGGCTCAATATTGGTGGGTCTGTATGGATGGGGCTCAGTATTTGGTGGTCTGTGTGGATGGGGCTCAATATTGGGGGGTTTGTATGGATTTAGCTCAGTATTGGGGGCTCTGTATGAATGAGGTTCAGTATTGGGGGGTCTGTATGGATGGGGCTCAGTATTTGGGGTCTATAAGAATGGGGCTCAGTATTGGGGGGGTCTGTATGAATAGGGCTCAGTATTAGGGGGTCTGTATGAATGGGGCTTAGTATTGGGGGTTTGTATGGAGGGGGCTCAGTATTTGGGGTCTATAAGAATGGGGCTCAGTATTGGGGGGGTCTGTATGAATAGGGCTCAGTATTAGGGGGTCTGTATGAATGGGGCTTAGTATTGGGGGTTTGTATGGAGGGGGCTCAGTATTGGGGGGTCTATATGGATGGCGCTCAGTATTGGGGGGTCTGTATGGATGGGGCTCAGTATTGGGGGGTCTGTATGAATAGGGCTCAGTATTGGGAGTCTGTATGAACTGGGCTCAGTATTGGGGGGTCTGTATGGTTTGGGCTCAGTATTAGGGGGTCTGTATGAACAGGGCTCAGTATTGGTGGTTCTGTATGGATGGGGCTCAGTATTGGAGGGTCTGTATGAACAGGGCTCAGTATTGGGGAATCTGTATGAAGGGGTCTCAGTATTGGGGGGTTTGTAAGGATGGGTCTCAGTATTGGGGGTTCTGTATGGATGGGGCTCAGTATTGGGGGCTCTGTATGAATGGGACTCAGTATTGGGAGCTCTGTATGAATGGGGCTTAGTATTGGGGGCTCTTTATTGATGAGGCTCAGTATTTGGGGGTCTGCATGGATGGGGCTCAGTATTGGGGGGTCTGTATGAACGGGTCTCAGTATTGGGGGTGTGTATGAACGGGTCTCAGTATTGGGGGTCTGTATGAATGGGTCTCAGTATTGGGGGGTCTGTATGGATGGGGCTCAGTATTGGGGGGGTCTGTATGAACAGGGCTCAGTATTGGGGGGGTCTGTATGAACGGGGCTCAGTTTTGAGGGTTCTGTATGGATGGGGCTTTGTATTGGGGGGCTGTATGAATGGGGCCCAGAATTGGGGGGGTCTGTATGAACGGGGCTCAGTATTGGGGGGTCTTTATGAATGGGGCTCAGTACTGGGTGGTCTGCATGGATGGGGCTCAGTTTTTGGGGTCTGTATGGATGGGTCTTAATATTGGGATCTGTATGAATGGGGCTCAGTATTGGGGGGGGTCTGTATGAACAGGGCTTAGTATTGGGGGGTCTGTATGAATGGGGCTCAGTATTGGGGGGTCTGTATGAACGGGGCTCAGTATTGTGGGGTCTGTATGAACGGGGCTCAGTATTGGGGGTCTGTATGAACAGGGCTCAGTATTGGGGAGGGGTCTATATGAACGGGGCTCAGTATTGGGGAGGGGTCTAAATGAACGGGGCTCAGTATTGGGGGGGTCTGTATAAACAGGGGTCAGCATTGGGGAGGGGTCTAAATGAACGGGGCTCAGTATTGGGGGGTCTGTATGAACGGGGCTCAGTATTGGGGAGGGGTCTATTTGAATGGGGCTCGGTATTGGGGGGTCTGTATGAACGGGGTTCAGTATTGGGGGGTCTGTATGAACGGGGCTCTGTATTGGGGGTCTGTATGAATGGGGCTCAGTATTGGAGGTCTGTATGAACGGGGCTCAGTATGGGGGGTCTGTATGAACGGGGCTCAGTATGGGGGGTCTGTATGAATGGGGCTCAGTATTGGGGGGTCTGTATGAATGTGGCTCAGTAATGGGGGGTCTGTATGAAAGTGGCTCAGTAATGGGGGGTCTGTATGAATGTGGCTCAGTATTGGGGGGTCTGTATGAATGGGAGTCTGTATGAACTGGGCTCAGTATTGGGGGGTCTGTATGGTTTGTGCTCAGTATTAGGGGGTCTGTATGAACAGGGCTCAGAATTGGTGGGTCTGTATGGATGGGGCTCAGTATTGGAGGGTCTGTATGAACGGGGCTCAGTATTGGGGAAACTGTATGAATGGGTCTCAGTATTGGGGGGTTTGTATGGATGGGTCTCAGTATTGGGGGTTATGTATGGATGGGGCTCAGTATTGGGGGCTCTGTATGAATGGGGCTTAGTATTGGGGGCTCTTTATTGATGGGGCTCAGTATTTGGGGGTCTGCATGGATGGGGGTCAGTATTGGGGGGTCTGTATGAATGGGTCTCAGTATAGGGGGTCTGTATAAACGGGTCTCAGTATTGGGGGGTCTGTATGGATGGGGCTCAGTATTGGGGGGTCTGTATAAACAGGGCTCAGTATTGTGGCGGTCTGTATGAACGGGGCTCAGTATTGAGGGTTCTGTATGGATGGGGCTTAGTATTGGGGGGGGGGGTCTGTATGAATGGGGCCCAGTATTGAGGGGTCTGTATGAACGGGGCTCAGTATTGGGGGGTCTGTATGAATGGGGCTCAGTACTGGGTGGTCTGAATGGATGGGGCTCAGTTTTCGGGGTCTGTATGGATGGGTCTTAATATTGGGGTCTGTATGAATGGGGCTCAGTTTTGGGGGGGGGTCTGTATGAACAGGGCTCAGTATTGGGGGGTTTGTATGAATGGGAATCAGTATTGGGGATCTGTATGAACGGGGCTCAGTATTGGGGTTCTGTATGAACGGGCTCAGTATTGGGGGGGTCTGTATGAACAGGGCTCAGTATTGGGGAGGGGTCTCTATGAACAGGGCTCAGTATTGGGGGGTCTGTATGAACAGGGGTCAGTATTGGGGAGGGGTCTATATGAACGGGGCTCAGTATTGGGGGGTCTGTATGAACGGGGCTCAGTATTGGGGGGTCTGTATGAACGGGGCTCAGTATTGGGGAGGGGTCTATTTGAACGGGGCTCAGTATTGGGGGTCTGTATGAACGGGGCTCAGTATGGGGGGTCTGTATGAACGGGGCTCTGTATTGGGGGGTCTGTATGAATGGGGCTCAGTATTGGGGGGTCTGTATGAACGGGGCTCAGTATGGGGGGTTGTATGGATGGGCTCAGTATTGGGGGTCTGTATAAATGGGGTTCAGTATGGATAGGGCTCAGTATTGGGGGGTCTGTATGAATAGGGTTCAGTATTGGGGGGGTTTGTATGAATAGGGCTCAGTATTGGGGGTCTGTATGGATGAGGCTCAGTATTGGTGGTCTATATAAACGGGGCTCAGTATTGGGGGGGTCTGTATGAACAGGGCCCAGTACTGGGGGGTCTGTATGAATGGGGCTCAGTATTGGGGGTCTGTATGAACGGGGCTCAGTATTGGGGGGTCTGTGTGGATGGAGCTCAGTATTGGGGGATCTGTATGGATGGGCCTCAGTATTGGGGGTCTGTATGAACAGGGCTCAGTATTGGGGGGTCTGTATGGATGGAGCTATGTATTGGGAGGTCTGTATGAATGGGGCTCAGTATTGGGGGGTCTGTATGTATGGGGCTCAGTATTGGGGGCTCTGTATGAATGGGGCTTAGTATTAGGGGGGTCTGTATGAACGGGGTTCAGTATTGGGGGGGTGTGTATGAACAGGGCTCAGTATTGGGGGTCTGTATGAACGGGGCTCAGTATTGGGGGGGTCTGTATGGGTGGGGGGTCTGTATGGATGGGACTCAGTATTGGGGGGTCGGTATGAATGGAGCTCAGTATTGGGGGTCTGTATGGATGGGGCTCAGTATTGGGGGGTCTATATGAACAGTGCTCAGTATTGGGTGGTCTGTATGAACGGGGCTCAGTATTAGGGGTCTGTATGGATGGGGGGTCTGTATGGATGGGACTCAGTATTGGGGGTCTGTATGAATGGAGCTCAATATTGGGGGGTCTGTATGAATTGAGCTCAGTATTGGGGGCTCTGTATGAATGGGGCTCAGTATTGGGGGGTCTGTATGGATGGGGCTCAGTATTTGTGGTCTGTAAGAATGGGGCTCAGTATTGGGAGATCTGTATGAACGGGGCTCAGTATTGGGGGGTCTGTATGGATGGAGCTCAGTATTGGGGGGTCTGTATGAATTAAGCTCAGTATTGGGGGCTCTGTATGAATGGGGCTCAGTATTGGGGGGTCTGTATGGATGGGGCTCAGTATTTGGGGTCTGTAAGAATGGGGCTCAGTATTGGGAGATCTGTATGAATGGGGCTCAGTATTGGGGGGGTCTGTATGGATGGAGCTCAGTATTGGCGGGTCTGTATTGATGGGGCTCAGTATTTGGGGGTCTGTGTGGATGGGGCTCAATATTGGGGGGTCTTTATGGATTGAGCTCAGTATTGGGGGCTCTGTATGAATGAGGCTCAGTATTGGGGGGTCTGTATGGATGGGGCTCAGTATTTGGGGTCTGTAAGAATGGGGCTCAGTATTGGGGGGTCTGTATGAATAGGGCTCAGTATTAGGGGGTCTGTATGAATGGGCTTAGTATTGGGGGGTTTGTATGGAGGGGGCTCAGTATTTGGGGGTCTATATGGATTGGGCTCAGTATTGGGGGGTCTGTATGGATGGGGCTCAGTATTGGGGGGTCTGTATGAATGGGGCTCAGTATTGGGGGATCTGTATGGATGGGAGTCTGTATGAACTGGGCTCAGTATTGGGGGGTCTGTATGGTTTGGGCTCAGTATTAGGGGGTCTGTATGAACAGGGCTCAGTATTGGTGGGTCTGTATGGATGGGGCTCAGTATTGGAGGGTCTGTATGAACGGGGCTCAGTATTGGGGAATCTGTATGAATGGGTCTCAGTATTGGGGGATTTGTAAGGATGGGTCTCAGTACTGGGGGTTCTGTATGGATGGGGCTCAGTATTGGGGGCTCCATATGAATGGGGCTCAGTATTGGGGGCTCTGTATGAATGGGGCTTAGTATTGGGGGCTCTTTATTGATGGGGCTCAGTATTTGGGGGTCTGCATGGATGGGGCTCAGTATTGGGGGGGTCTGTATGGATGGGGCTCAGTATTGGGGGGTCTGTATGAACAAGGCTCAGTATTGGGGGGGTCTGTATGAACGGGGCTCAGTTTTGAGGGTTCTATATGGATGGGCTTAGTATTGGGGGGGGGAGGCTGTATGAATGGGGCCCAGTATTGGGGTGTTCTGCATGGATGGGGCTCAGTTTTTGGGGTTTGTATGGATGGGTCTTAATATTGGGGTCTGTATGAATGGGGCTCAGTATTGGGGGGTCTGTATGAACAGGGCTTAGTATTGGGGGGTCTGTATGAACGGGGCTCAGTACTGGGGGGTCTGTATGAACGGGGCTCAGTATTGGGGGTCTGTATGAACAGGGCTCAGTATTGGGGAGGGGTCTATATGAACGGGGCTCAGTATTGGGGGGGTCTGTATAAACAGCGGTCAGCATTGGGGAGGGGTCTATATGAACAGGGCTCAGTATTGGGGGGTCTGTATGAACCGGGCTCAGTATTGGGGAGGGGTCTATTTGAACGGGGCTCAGTATTGGGGGGGTCTGTATGAACGGGGCTCAGTATTGGGGGTCTGTATGAACGGGGCTCAGTATGGGGGGGTCTGTATGAACGGGGCTCAGTATGGGGGGTCTGTATGAATGGGGCTCAGTATTGGGGGGTCTGTATGAATGTGGCTCAGTACTGGGGTGTCTGTATGAAAGTGGCTCAGTATTGGGGGGTCTGTATGAATGGGGCTCAGTATTGGGGGGTCTGTATGAATGGGAGTCTGTATGAACTGGGCTCATTATTGGGGGGTCTGTATGGTTTGAGCTCAGTATTAGGGGGTCTGTATGAACAGGGCTCAATATTGGTGGGTCTGTATGGATGGGGCTGAGTATTGGAGGGTCTGTATGAACGGGCTCAGTATTGGGGAATCTGTATGAATGGGTCTCAGTATTGGGGGGTTTGTATGAACAGGGCTCAGTATTGGGGGGGTCTGTATGAACGGGGCTCAGTATTGAGGGTTCTGTATGGATGGGGCTTAGTATTCGGGGGGTCTGTATGAATGGGGCCCAGTATTGAGGGGTCTGTATGAACGGGGCTCAGTATTGGGGGGTCTGTATGAATGAGGCTCAGTACTGGGTGGTCTGCATGGATGGGGCTCAGTTTTCGGGGTCTG